>JABUQX010128137.1:0-11227 GCA_015478945.1 Trachelipus rathkii
AGGATCTCCCAATGAGGTACGCATCATGAATCGAACCATAAAATTCACTTACACCCTGTAACCCTTACACGGATAGCAGAGCTGGCTGTCTGCCTGCATATTGTTCTGGTGTGTATGCAAATGTGTGGAGCATGGTAAATATTAAAGAGCACCATGTAGAAGGAAAAACAAAACATCTTGTTAATAGTATCGATACAATTATAAGAAATGTATTAACAATGACAGTAAATAATATAGAGAGAGAGAGAGATAGAGGGCCACAGAGCGAGCCCATGGGCTGCGTGTTTGATACCCCTTGATAGAGGATTTCCTAGTCATAATTCTAGGCCGTATGAGGCATAAGATGCCGTAGTTGTGAGAGGTAAGGGCATATTAAAACAGACTGTTTGACGTTTAGAGGATAGTGTTTGGCTTGCTGTAGCACCGAGGACAAAGTTGATAAAAGGGAAGTACCAACTGGGAACATGAAGAGACGAGGACAAGAAAAGTAAGAAAATAAGGGAAAACTGGGCCGGAACCCTCTGAGAAGTTACGGTGGGAATGAAGGAAAGTGTTCTTATTGCAAAGATACCGGACATGTTCGAGAGTCATGCCCTGAAAAGACAGAATGAGAAACGCTCAGGAAGAGAGGAAGACAGTCAGATTCTGGAAAAGAGACCGCTCAGACATTACTGGGAATGTGCTGGAGCCTTGAACAGTAAAGCGCACACAAGGAAGTATGTCGGTTTATCGAGGTTAACCGATATTGAATCTTGAGGAAGAGGGGATCGTTATGGGTCAAGGTTCAGTGCAGATTGAACCTCAAGTAGGCATGAGAAAACAAAAAATGAGGTGAACAGTTGAAAGAGGCGTGGCTGATGTTAAAACAAGTGGCCACTCAGGGGATTCTGGAGAAGTGCAATGTCACCATACAGACTGATCGGGTGGAAAAAACAAACGTAAGTACACAAAGCCCGAAGATAATTAACTGATATCATCAATAGAAAGCAGCAAACATCTGAACTGGATCTATGTTGACATCACAAATAGTGATACACCTTGCCTGTTTGATATCCTTAGTTTGAAAAATCACTTCGATTTCCAGAAAAGAGCTATACGTTAGGAAAGGCTATAAGGGGAACAAGTAGGACCGAAAACTATATAATGGACACATCCATTTACCAATTGGAAGAAGAGTTCAGCTTATTGGAGTTAAGGTAAATGGTGGGCTCAAAATAAACAGGTAATATTAAAGAACTGAAACAAAATTGTGAAAATACGAGAATTCAAATGGTTTGTGAAACAAGATGTTGGAATAGGAATGATGCTGGGCTACCTTTTAAGGAAATACCTGTACCAATAGTAGCATCTCTGGAGGATAAAAATCAGATGCAAGGTGAACATTCAAAAACATCATCATTAATTTAAAAAAACGTAGCAGAGTTATCATTCATTCCAACTCTGGTTGCAACTTCAAAATTGTTGGGATTGACCAACAATCTTTCAAATAACTTTCAACTAAAAGCATCAATCTATGTAGTGAAATTGAATATTAAAGCAACAAAAAAAACTATTCATCATTTATTGGAAAATGCTGATCTTTAGTTTTAGGAAATGTTCGAATCTTTGCTAGAGCTGGTAGCTCATGTAAATATCGAAATATCAGTATCAAGAACAGTTGGTCTTTAGATGCATAGACCATTCCATCATCTAAAGACAGTGAGACGCACTAGAGACTAACAGTTTTTATACCATGTTTAGACTTTAGACTTTAGAATTTTAGATTTCTTTCCTCCTAGATGAAAGTTATTAACTCAACAGAGCACCGCGTCCTTTCTTCACTACCTTATTACAGTCAATTGTGACGTTTCATTTGACAAAGTTCAATCAGTATACGCATTCTACAGAGAGGACATGATAGGTTCTAACAGCAAAATCTTCCTTTGAGTGTGAGAATTATAGAGACAGAAGTGGAAAAGATCTCAAGAAAAAGCCATAAGTATTCTCGCCGGATTAGACGAATACGTAGAAATATTTATTGCTCCCAAATATAAACTTACTGTTGAAAATACTTTTTGTACCTCATGTTTCTACAGCTTTAGTTGTAAAAGCTTTAGTTAAAACGTATTTGAGGAATAAAACAATTGAAAATAGTCTGAACGACTTGCTACATTATTTATTCATAGATACTTGGATTTACAGTAGAAATCACGAATGATCTAGTCATCGACCATTTGCTGGATCTGGAAATGCACAATGTTTGCTGCCTGTTCTATTGTTCTGTAAAGTTTAGTTAAAAATGAAAATTTGTTTGTATTACATGTCTGCGTTTCAAGAAAAATATTCTGCTATCTGAGGTTTTTGAGTTCAATCTTTGTAATTTGGCTATTGGGAATTCGAAAATAATAACAATTCTTCTCATTCAGGTAAGGATTATTTTCTATTGTCTATTTTTGTTGATTTTTTATTTCTTTATTATTTAAAAAAAACTTAGCCGTAAAAACATGAAGATTATATTTGTTATTTAATATTCGGTAAACATCTGACAATTATTTAATAAACATTGTATATCAACGCAAAAATACATTAGTTTTCAAAGAATAGTTTTTCAATGATTTTCGTGTGTGTAGTTTACGAAGCAAATCACGTTTCAACCACCAATAGTAGTAAGCTAACATGTTACAGTCTTATCTTCCTTAATATCTTTCTTTTATTGTGCGAATGTACTGATGGAATCTTTCTCCTTGTTCCTCATTGTATTCTCCTCAATTTTCAGGAAAATAGTCAAGAGGCGATTTCTTAAAATGTATTCTTATGGACATACGTGCTCCTAGAGCTTTGAAACTTCTCAATATTTGCTCAACAACGCACTCTTATGTTGAGCTTTGATGTTTTCCAGGAAAGTTAATCACGACTGACTTAAATGCTTGCCATGTGTTTTTTTTCTATATAAGTCATCACTTTCTTGAACTGGATATCTTTCGTTTAGGTTCTAATTTGTGGACCATCAAATATACCTGCATTCATTTTAGCATCACCTATGTGTGGAAACGTTCTTATGAAATCAAATGCTGTACTATCTTTATTTAGAGTTTTGACTAAATATTTCCTTAACCTAAGTTTCTTATGAAGAGGTGGAAGCAAAATTTGATGTGTGTTAACTAGAGGTTTAGCAACCACATTATAACAGCCAAGTTGAAATTTTCTTAGAGATGGGCCAATTACTTTGCTCATAGTGGTACTCAGAAAATCGAATGTCCCATAAGCAAAGAAAACACGGGGCTTTAATATAGCCTCCTTGCATACCCAACAACAGAGATATAACCTGAAAGCAAAGGTTATATTTAGCTTCTTTAATTAAACATAAAAACGTACAAAGTTAGAGCCTATAGACCCTTGTCCGTATTTTTTTGATTCATGATATATTTTAAGCTTGAGTAATATTTTTCCTGTTTAAAGCATTTTGCAAACAGTTAGATAAATGTTGTGTATACAAATTTCACTGTTTAAGGAAATAAATGTAAATTTTACCTTTAAATCTCAATTTTTTTCCATTGGTAAAGATCATATTTTAGATCATTAAGAAATAATTCCTTATTCTCATAACGTTCAGGTAAAGGTATAGAACGCTTAACAGGAACAGATGCTAATTTATCGCCATTATGTAGATGCACATCTTTCATGGTTTTAATGACAAGTCAATGAAAAGTCTCCACTCCACGGGATTATATGACAGGCCAAACTCTTCAATTAGTCCTTTAATGTCTGTACAATATGCTAACAAATTGCATTCGAGTTTTGAGATAAACTTGCGAAACTCTTCATCTCTGTGGCGATACTTGAAATATATGGTTCCCTGAGTAAGTAGATTGCTTTCGCTAAGACATGATCCAAGGAGCTTAACTGACTCTTTTGACAATTTTAAATCTCTGTGCGTTATTAAGAGGTTTGGACTCACTTCTTTTAGTGTCGGGAGGATCTTGAGGTGATAAGATGTCACTATCATTAATCTTTTTTTCAGCTTCTTCAATGAAATGTTGGCCTTTGGGTACTGCTGGTATTGGATCTCCTAGATCATGGGGTACCAGCGTTAAGGTGAATGGTACATCTGAATATTTCATATGATGTTTATTTTTCCTAAATACTCCTGAAGTAAAATCGAATAAAAATGAGATAAAGGATAAAAACATTTATAAATCTAAATTCTATGTATATGTATATTATGTAATGTTTAGTATTTAAATTTGTTCATAATAAGCGTTTCATTTTCATTTAATTTTCATAAATACTTTTTTAAAATAATAATGTAAGAGCTTGCCTTGTAGATTTGTCATGCAGTTCATCACATAGTCTTTCTCTTCTCTCCACATCATAGGAACCCCAAGTTTAAATTTGAAGCATATGTTATTCAACATTTGTGAGGAGCAATATGTTTATCCTGATCTCTATCATTCCAAAATAAGAGTAGTAGCATGATTTTGCAAATATTGCTGCTAGCATAAGAAAATGAAACTATTATCTTCAATAGTAAATCTGTTATAAATGACAGTGCTGTTAATATATACAAATAAAACGAAAGATAAACATTAAAGACAATAAATGTTGAAAAAGATTACGTTTAAAATAATGTACATCAGTGCTATCGCTAAAAATCTTCTGACCATAGAAAAAAATAATTCTACTATGCTTTTTTCATCAGTGAAAGAATAACATTCGAAAACTAAATAAAACTGTATTTAACGATAAACTGGTAAAATAAAAGAAAGTTGCAGCTTGTCAAAAAACTTTTTATTTTATTCAATTATTTCTAATGCTCAAAAACGGACCATAGTTTGATAGATGCTTTTGCATATTAAGAAAAGAAAAACATTTTAGATAATGTAACAAAAATCCTTGAATTGTAACAATCGTAATATTTTGTGCTTAATGTATTAATAAGCGTTCTCAAATGAGGCAATAAATACTTCAAGAATGATTGAACATTTAAGGAAAATGCTTCCAGACAAAGCAAGAAAAGATAAAGGAATATTTTCCCAAATTAAAATAAATTTACAAATCGTCCTGGTATTAATGAGTTATTTACCAGTTAAACTCTGCAATTAGAAAAGGGGCCTGATATATTTTATAAACTTTCAAAATTAATTGCAAAATGTGGAAAACCACATACCATTAGCGAATTTTTTCAATAGACAGCAATAAATGAAGTTTTGGATCATCGTATACCATGGTATACATAATAAACCAGGGTATACCATGATTTGCTAAGGTAAATGTGGTGTAACAACCTCAATTACTCTCAGTGAGAGTACAGTAGCATTAAGAATAGATGAGATAGCAAAAGATGTTGAAAACAAACTTTGTGAGACTTTAAAAGACAATAAATTTTCCCTGCAACTTGATGAGTTAACTTTAATTGATAATTAATATTTGCTATGGCCTACATTCGCTAAGTAAATGCTACTAAGGATTTTTTTGAAGAATTTCTCTTTGTAGAGCAAATGGTTCTTGACACAAAAGATTCAAAAATTTTAAAGTTGTTACAAATATTTTAATTCCAAGAAGATTCCTATCACAAATATCATTGCTTGTTTATTATTATTGCATTTTATTGCATGTTTATACATGTTTATAAATGTTTATACAATGTTCATAAATGCCATTAGAGAGACTAGTTAAATCACTGATAAAAGAAGAAAGCAGCTGACCAGAAAACATTAAAGAACCTCCTCCATGGCGTTTGTGAAAACACATATGGTCTCTTTGCCCTGCCTTGATTAAACCTAACAGGCTGATAATAACCTCTAGAAGTAGGGTAGGATAAATAAAGGTGAGAGGTTGCATCAACTATAAACTACGTAAAGCTAGACAAATAACTCCATTGTAAAGATCTTCACACCTCCTAATTTAGGCATTTGGCATGGTGAACTTATCTTTCACAGTATGCTGATCGATTTTCTTTAAGGGAATTGCAAGCAACTGACATGAAAAGGAGAAAGCAGAAAGTCTGATGTATACTTTGTTTGGCGTATCTTTGACAAAATTTTGAATATATTGTATGTATTTGCAAAGTGTCTAATTAGAACTAAAAATTTCGCGATGAGAGTCTTTAGTCATAGTTATGGAATGCTTTGAAAGGTCAGTAATTCTCAATAGATCTTTCCATAAGCATAACATATCTCTTTTTGAGACTAGAAAATCTGAAACTCTTCCGATTGTTTAGGGTTAAAGATAGTTACATTTAATATTTGAAAGATGATGAAAGAAGTATCTCCCCATATGCAAACTTTATTATCTAGGCACTAGATCCTTCTGGAAAAGGAATAGGAAATCGTAATTAGAATGTAAGTATTTAGCAAATTTCTTCCCCATATTTGCAAACTAATAGAGCAATTCTTCATCGCTTAGGTAAGCTAGGAAAAATAGAATTCTCCAAACACCCTTTGAAAAAAATAACAAAATGATTTAAGAACGTCGCCGAAATATTGTGAATCTCATATATATATATATATATATATATATATATATATATATATATATATATATATATATATATATATATATATATATATATATATATTATATAAATATATATATGTTATTATTATATATATATATATATATATATATATATATATATTTATATTTATAAATATTTATTTATTTAGTGGTATATATATATATATATATAGAGAGTAAGATATAAGTATATATATATATATATATATATATGATATATATATATATATATATATATATATATATATATATATATATATATATATATATATGTATATATATATACGTCATGAGTCTGTTAATCTATGGCATGCACTATTTTGATAAACCTTCTCTAATTTATTTTTACGGTGCTGAAAAAAGTTCAGGTTAAAGGAAAAGAACTCATTGTTTTCTTAAAAGAAGTTCTGGTAAACAGTAATATCTGAGTTGTAAGGATTCATTGCAAATCGTGATTACCAACTTGATAAGGATTGTTACTGGGCTGTTATTATCAGTTTTCCAAGGATCTAGTTACAAGCTGTAATTCCAGCTTTTTAAAGGACAAATTCTCCCAAATAATTGGGAGACGAGTCTGGGGCCAGGATCAGACCCGAGTTTTGGAATCGAGTTCAAAGTTGAGTTTAGGACCAAACTTAGAGATTGGATTTTCGATTGGACTCAGACGCAAGGTTGAGTCTAAATAAGGTCACGGCTGGATATTAAGGCCAAGGCTGAAATTATTGATCAACTAGGTTGCCAGCCAAATTTGAAGGTCCAGGTTAACCTTAGGTTAGCTACTGAAGGCTGAAAACAGGCTACGGAAGATTCCGGAGGTCGAAAGGTCACACAGGCCGTTTGTAAAATTGGATCAGTTTGTTCAAAGGAGTAGGGAGCACCTTCCGAAGGATCATTCGTCTGAATAACGACGTTTATAAAGGAAGTATTGCTCTTTTACCTTTTGTAAATGACTTTAACCGAATTTGTAAATAAATAAACATAACCCGGGGTTATACTGTACTGTATATATTTGTGTCGAAATAAATTGGTAGATAACATTTAGCTTAGGTTAGTAATAGGTTATTTGTAAATTAAAGTTAAAAACAGCCATAGGTAGGTAGGAATAATATTGGAAAATACTTAATCATTCATATTATTATTGGCATATAAGAAACCAACTTTCTGTGTCTATCCCCTTTTTGTTCTTATTTTCACAGTAACAGGAAAGTCCTCTGTAAAGGAACGCAACGTTTTCTCGCATTTATAAAAGAGACGTAGCAACAAAACCCATTGCAACGTGTGATCTGATTGCATCACACTGCGCTCGTAGAAAATTTTACAAAGAGGACAAATCACCGGTGGTGAACGAGAGAAGAGAAGAAGGTACTATCAGCGTAAAGAACATTCTTTTGTCAGTTTCTGTTTTTATTAAAGAGAAATTTTTTTTTAATATATAGGGTATTGTTTTTTTTCTTGACAGATAATCACTTTTTTTTTTTTTCCTTTTTCAAATTGAAGGTATACTTTTTTTGAAACAGTGATGAATTAATAACAAGTTTTGTTGGTTCTTTGTTATTATTTTTAAAGAGATTATAATTGTATATTAAGGAAGTTTATAAGGTTCTTTTTTTGGTCTTTTCTTTTGAATATATTTTTGGCCGTGATTTTCTTTTCTTTGTCCAGGGATTACTGACAATTGTAAGGAAGAGGGAGGAGGAACAAATTTTCTTTGGAAATTTTCGCGGTCAATTGAAGCGAGGAAGGAGTCCCAGAGGAACTTATAGAAGAACATAAGGAGAATTTTTGTATTTTCATCTGTTTGGAGAAATAAAGTGGTATTTTTATATATATATATATATATATATATATATATATATATATATATATATATATATATATATATATATATATATATATTATTATTAAGCATATATTATTATTATTATATATTATTAGTTATATAGATATATATATATATATATATATATATTATTAAGCATATATATATATATATATATATATATATATTATATTATTGCTACATACATATATATATATAGTTAGAGTTAAAGAAGAGTTATATATATGTTATTATTATATATATATATATATATATATATATATATATATATATATATATATATATATATATATATATATATATATATATAGGTATTTTTTTTTGTTTTTTGTCAATATTTATTTTTTTTTTTTTTTTTTTTAAAATGGGAAATTTAGACAAGGAACATGGTTTTAGGATTAATATGGAGGAAACTAAGCAACCTACCGAGAAACTGAGTGCAATTGAGTACTTGGAAGGATTCCAAGTTGCCATAACGGAAGATGAAAATCTGGATGTAGATCGGATGACGACAGTATTGAAAGGGATATTGCAAGCCCTGGAAAGCAGGAAGGAACCCCAAAAAGTAGAACAGAAAAATGAGGTGACAGAGGTTACAAACACAGGACAGAAGATTGAAGGAGGTCTTAACATAAAAAATAGAGTAAGGATCGAGGACCAGGCCTACCAAAATTGGAGGCTGACCCGTGATCAAAGCGCTAAACAGAAGGATATACCAAAGAGGATACGTATGAAACAGATGAGGAAAGTAGTTCGAAAGGGCAACAAGTGACCCATTTGATGTAACAAATGAGCAACAGTAGCAACAGGCCAAAGAGAAAAATAAGAAAAAGAGGGTATGGTGAAAAAGAAAAAACATACACCTACGATGGAAATTTGACAGCGGAAGATGAAATAATAGAAGAAGTTGAGAGGAAGTGAACGGGGAGGAAAATGGCTCAAGAGGTTAGCTTGAATTGGAAGAGTCAGGTGTGAAACATACCAAAAAGCAGTGGAGATATTTATCGTTTTGGCCGGTGAGATGGTGGAGGTGATGAAGTCATTTAGAGGAGTAATATAAAGGCTGTGAAACCTTTAAAGTAAGGGAAAGAAAAAAGTTCAAAGTTTGAGGCGTTTATAGAAGATTATGAACGATACGCAAGGAACAATTAGGTAAAGACAAAAGTCGTTGGGCAGTAGAACTCAGAAATTTCTTAGAAGGTCCCGTACTAAGGACATACTATAGTATATACAGGGCTAAGGTCAAATATACCACCATAGTGGCTAGATTAAAAAGCTGGTGCAAGGAGGAAAAAGAAACCGAGCAGATAGATTTGCAAAAAGAGTTTTGGAGGTTAGAGATGCGGGAAAATGAAAAAGTGGCTGAATTTGCGTTAAGGGTGCAAACCACTTACGAGGCAGCCATTAAAGAGGAAGATAGGGACAAACAAATATTGAAAAGAAACAATTTTTGAATTGTCTCCCGAAAAAGATGGCAAGGAGATTTAGAATAAGGATGGGAAATGAGAAAGAAATCCTTAAAGTAAGATGGAAAGATGTACTGAATTGGGCACAGGAGGAGGATGACCTGAATGACGATGATGAGGAGGAATCAAGGGATGAAGGGATACCAATATGGGCCACACTAAATGGAGAACAAAACACAAAAGGGACATACGCAGAAAAGGTGCGCTATGGAAAGCCAGTGTATCAGCAGAAACCAAATATAAGGGAATACACCAGGCAAAATAATGAAAGATATAAATATTGGGGAAAAGAGATGTTACTGGTGCAACAGGGTAGGACATTTTTAAACAGAGAATGTCGAAAATATAATGGTGGGTGGTGCCTGGGATGTGGGAGTAATGAACATCGAACTGCGGGAATGTGGATCAAGAAGAGGGCCCAGACAACAAGAACAAAGGTTATAGAAGACAAGATCAACAGGATATGGGTGGCCAAAGAAAATGAGAGGAAACCCATTGAAAAATGCTTTTTATGCAACCAAATGGAACATGGAAGGATACTTGTCCACTTCAGGAAGAAATAAATGAATTAATAAGGGTACGGAAACAACCGAAACTTTGGGAAACGAGGTAGCTCCGCCGACCCCGGAAACGAGCAGGAGCGACACCCCTAAGTAAACCACTGTTTAAAAACCAGCCCGGCTATGCAAGTTGATACAGTATTGAATCCAGAAGCAGAGGAGTTTATAAGCAGAAAACCTCAGGAAAATAGGAATGCCTTACCACAACGAATACCCAAAGGAAGAGGAACAAGCACAGTGAACAACAACTGGCATATACCATGCCATAAGTAGGACAACCATTGAAGGTAGTAAGCAAGGCATTAATATTACTCCTTTGTTGAAATTTGTTATAAAATTAAATAATGTTGAAATGACAGCCATTATTGACCAAGGTTCACAGTATTGTATCATAGGCCAGGAACAGTTCAGAAGGATCCAGAACCCCGAAGTTTTAGAAAAAATAATGAGGTTACGAGGAGTAGGTGACCCTCAAATGGTTGTGGAATCCCACCAAACAGCAAGATTAAAGATTTCAATTGAGGACATCAATTATGGTACAGCAGATTTCATTGTGGTTGAAAGGCTAAAAGAAGGTACAATATTAGGAATGCCATTTTTGATACAGAATAAAAATTAAAATTGACGTAGGGAATTGTTCACTCACAAGGCATGGTGACCAAGACAAAGGAACAAGTCTACCTTCAGAGAAGTCTGGGAATTGTGTAAGGACTGTCTGTAATATCTTTGCCAGTGTATACTACGGAAGAAGTGGAAATTACAAGAAATGATTAAGTTCCAGTTGAAGCGGCGCACGAAAAACGCGTGAAAGTTAATGATAAATGCGAAAACGAAGTTAAACACCCAAACGACTGAACGAAGCATCG
>JABUQX010128138.1:0-17500 GCA_015478945.1 Trachelipus rathkii
TATAATACGCGCTGATCCTCACCATCAACCCGATTTGAGTTTGGGGTAACATATTTGGGACGGCTGGGCATTACACTAAATGATTCGTTGGTTTTATAGACGGGTGGGAGCTGTTTATAGTAGTAGTATTAGGTGAAAAGTTATGCAGTGAGGATAAATTACTAGGGCTACCCTAGGGCGCATGCTGGAGACGGACCTCTTCGCAGTGAATTGAAGTCAGTCAAGAAAATTGGGTAGTACTACTACTGAAATCACGTAGAGAGATGAAAGGCATGTACAGAGCTATTGAAAAGGGGCCCGTCAATAAAAAGTGTAGAGAAATAATGTAAGGTTTTGCCGAAGGAGTAGTCTTGAGTGTATGTGGGCTGCCAGGGGGTAACCTCTTCAATCTGATAACGAGATGCCGCTAACAAGTAGTTAGTAGAGTGTGTAATTACTAATAATAAGTATATAGACGCGCAGTCGTACTATACGTCTCGGTGAAAACCTCATATAGGGTAGATTTTTCTGTCCCTTGAATCACGAACTCCTCACCTATTAAAGGTTAATTACAGTAACTGATACGGGTAAATCAGGGGTGGGTTTTCCTTTTTATTGTGACTATGCGTCATATTTATTTACTGATCTCTTTTACTGTTTTACCCGGTGATGCGAGCTCCTCCACCATATCCACAATAATATATCCATATGGGAAAGGATGTGGTGAGATTAGATTAGTTTTATAAGATTAAAGCTTTGAATTGGCTGATGTGGTATGTATTGGGCGCTCCGGGTTTTGTTCGGGTGTTCTATTACTGGATAGGTATACCACACGACGTCGGTAGCACGTCATGCAGTCGTTCAGAATCCGCTGATCCGGATGAGGAAATTTTGTGACGAGCTACACATTGCTCTTATTATTGAACTTCACTCTCTTGGATATGCATTCTCTCCTATTAAGTGTTTTTAATCCTCGTGGAGCATGGGTTTGGATCTTCCGGAGGTGTCTGTAATAGTATTTGATATGCGTGCATGGCTCCACAGTAAGTCCCTCTGCAATACCCAGTATCGTTTGCCATAGCTTAAAGCATTCGCACAAATTCACCGGATTAAAAGAGGTGTCTTATGCTCCACTGTTTTATCTGCTGTTTGCGTTCGCGGATAGAGATTTAATGTTAACAGTTAAGATGCATTTCTTCCCAGTTTCTTGAGGTGATATTCTGACTGGGGCGCCATGTCCCAGATCAGATGACCAGTCAAGAATTTCGGAAGATCCAGATTATCAGAGCAAGCAGTTTTTTTGCTTTTCGAGAAGGATCCAATCAGTCTTTAGCCTGTCTGAGACGTTAGATTCGCGATTGCTTGTTTGTTCAGTATAAATTGTTGGTTCTTTGTAGGCTGCTTTCAAAAGCTCTCCAAATAAATGTATTTAATATGATTGTTTCTTTATTGAAATTATTATAGTGTAGAAGGCTCTGTATTAAGAGTGGATCAATTAGAATCATTTATTCGTTTCGGTGAGGTTCAGACTAAAGTGTGGACTCCTCAAAGGTGGGAGGTATGTTTCTAGTGAATTCAAAAGAAGAATTTAAAATTGTTGTTTCATTTTTTTTTCTTTTTGTGGCGATTCTTCTTACATCGTCGTTATCGATGGAAAGACTCGATCAGTCCTCTGAGTATATGTTGCTTGTTTTAAGTACGGTCTACTCTACAGTTTTACAGATTATCGTATTGGTTCTCAACTTTGCCTTTTTGATTTAATTTTGGCTGGAGATCTTTGCCAAAATCATGGATTACTCTGTTGTGTTTGAGCCAGTTGCTGCAGGGTACGTTGACATTCCCAAACAAGTTTAGAGTCATACATGCAGGAGCTAGAGCCAGATAGCCGGCTGACTATGTTGCCAACAGAGCATCTTTGCCCTCGCATCCCTTTTTCTATGTTTATTCTGGCACAAGCAATTATAGCGTAAATCTCCGCTTGAAAGATGGTGGGCAAAAAGCACCCAGGGCTTAACTGCGGGCCTGCATTGGGTCAACAGTCCGCGCAGTCCACAATCTAATCAGCAGATCCATAGTGTAACACATAATGGTTCCTGATTCAAGTTTAAGACCTCCGTTATCCCAAGTTGAACGATTTGATGTACAAGAAGGATTTTTATACTTCTTTCCAAAGTTTTTTTGGTTTTGGATTAGGTCGAGACTACAATCCACATTTGCATCTCTGGATACATCTTCCAAATTACGAAAGGTGTCGAGTTCCACGTTTTTAAGTATTAAATTGATGACGAAGAATGAAACAAGTTATCAATGACATGGCCTCCCTCCTGATGTGCAAATATAGAGGAAAGGAGACCTATCAGTACCTCCATGGCTGCAGTAGGGCAAGTATGCATTGCCCCTGTGATCGCTAGGCATACAAGCCTTTGCAATCTTTGTAATTTATTTTGTGCAGTTCTTTGTTCCACCTTTGGCCACCAAACGAGTGAGGCATAGATGATTATAAGTCTGACTACAACTATGTATAACCGTTTGGTCATTTTTGTTTCAGTCCCCATGTTTTGCCAAGCATTTTCCGGCATGTCCATAGGGCCATCATTACTTTGTCCACGACTTTTTTAAGGTGTGGATTCTACGTAAGTTTTTGATCTAGGATTACTCCAGATATTTGACTTCAGTGAAGGGGTTTATAGTGATCCCACCAATCTTGATAGCCACATACTTCAGCCTTCTTTTCCTGGTGAAAGGCACTATAACTGTTTTGCTGAGATTGATGTTCAGTTCTCTTTTTAAACACCAATTTTAAGCAAGATTAAGGGCATGTTGCATGAGTTAGATTAGAACCTCTATGTGCTTGCTCTAATGACAATTACAAGGTCGTCAGCGTATCCTTGCACCTCAAATCCTGATTTGCTAAGTTTGGTGAGGAGGTTATCAACCACCATGGTCCACAAAAGGAGTGATAGCACCCCTCCTTGGGGACATCCCCTCACAACTGCCACAGTGGTTGTCTTCTCTCCCAGTTCAGCGGTAATATGTCTCGTCCCCAGCATTGTCTTTATCCATGCAATCCTGAGGGCTTGACGCCCTTGGCGGCAGCTGCGCACTCATTTGTTGTGTATAAGGTGTTGTCGAATGTGCCCTGTATATCCAGGAAAACGTATACAGCTACTTCCTTGTGTTCTAGAGCTCCTTCCAGCTTGGATACCAAGCTGTCTAGCGGTAGTGTGCGTGACGGAAGGAGTAGATGAGGTGATATAGACTAACCGGACTGGTAGGGCCCAATTGCTGGTAGGATGGATTTTCTTTTCTATCGAATATTTCCACCCTTATGTGGTAGTCTAGCACCTTTTCAATTGTTTTCAAAAGAAATATGTAAGACTTATAGGTCGATTTGATCTGGGGTCAGACGTGGACGATCCTCCCGTCTTGGGTGATAAAAACCAATAACCTATGAATTTCCTCCCACTTGGGGATGTATCCCAGCGGCATAGACGTTGACCCTTAATACACTCTCACAGCAGCAGCGGAAGCCAGACTCTCGCATTGCCTGGTTGAAGCAAGGCTGGAAATTGCCATCCCTCCGGAGATTATATATGGGCGGAAGGAATTATATTGATCCCATTACTAAATATCAGGGGGTAGAAACAAATATCCCCAAGAACAGACTTTCCGTCATCTATTGGGTCCTTCTAGTGATGCGCAGTTAATCCTAACTTCTGCCCGTCAACTATTACATTGTGCGGAAAGTGAGTGTTTATTAGTTCCACTAAGGTTTCCCTGTGGTCTTTTGTATAGCTGCCGTCTTTCTTTAAGAAGTCTCGGCCCATTAGATTTTTCCTTTGAGAGCACTTTATGTAGACCGAGCAGTTTCAGATTGGCTCTCAAATGCTTCTCATCATAGAAGTCCCTTCCATGATCTTCTTTTGGATTTCCTAAGTTCCTTGTTATAAGCGGTGTAGGTGGCAGTTTTGGTATGCATTCCAATTTTATATACGCAGCTTTCAGCTTTAATTGACAAGAAGGTTTCCATGGTTTTAGATCTAGGGTGGTTGCTCTTGATCTCCAACAAAGGAGGGACAGCTTGCTAGTTTATACTTCCTTTATTTATACGAGAGGAAACTTGTTTTCACATATTGATATCTGTTATATAATTGATTCTGCAGTTGGTGGTGTAGTGTACATCTAGTCTGAATCAACTGTTCACCATATCCTCCAGCGCTGTTCTTAGGAGCTTACTTTATACAATTCAGTTTTGTTTAGCTTAGGCATTACTCGCGTCTCCTCTACTTTCTTAAGGGCATGATTTCGGAACTGAGTGTGTCTAGTGGTACCGGAATGAGATACTTCATCAGACACTACGCAGTTTCGAGATCTTGTATACCATAAGTGGCATTTACTAAGGTTAGGTCTAAGACCTCTTGTCTGTTTGATTTGATATTTTGGTGGCATTTCCCAGAATAGTAAAACAATACATTATTGAAGTTAAGAATTCTAAAATACACTCATCTGTTGGGTTCCTAGCTGCCGCCACAGGGTGTGATGGCATTTGCATTGCAATTTCCCCAAGATCAGTCCGCTGCGGTCCGCTGACAGTAATTGCACAAGCTGGCTGGAATTTCTTCCGGAGGCTTCATTTTCGAGTCCCCAAAAGTTTTGACCGAGGCAATTACTGCCTCTTGCACACCCAGCGCGGTTGGCACCCTACTAGGGCTGCTGTTAATTCCATTGTGGTGAACTCTGGAATGGACAGTGCATTGACCCCACCACCGATGACCACCACCGCACGAGGCGCTGCGTCTCCGACAGTAGAGCAGCTTAGCCCATTCCACTTGGGTTTACTTTGTTGTTCTTACTCTCACCATTGGTCTGTATGAGGGCTAATTCTGCAGCTCCTCGCATACAAAGGTCGGACGAGAAGCATCAGTTTGCAGCCGTTTTGCGTGTCAGTTTAATTTGAAAGGCAGCTCAAGTTGTTTTTGTTATCCATTATGATCACGCTTGCGATTTGGGGTTTCTTGAACTTGAACCTTTGCAGGCAGATTTATGTTTGGCCTTCTTTCACTCCTTGCAATGTTTGATTTTTCTTCTTTTGGCTCGTGCAACCAGAGGGTGTTACTTTCCTTTAAGAGCAAGGGTTATTCGCTTTTCTTCGGAAGTGTAGTTATCAGGTGAAGGCGGTTTGCACAGAGGTGGGGAGCCTACCTACCCCCTCGGTTTCGTCCTCTTCCTGAGTCACACAGTAACCAATTTATAGCGAGCAGGATGAGTTTGAGGCTCTTAGCTATAGTTTCAAGAGTACTGGGTCCAGAGGAAGAAGGTCAGACGAATCCGCACCCCTTCTTACACCTATTTCAAGACCTCCTCACTCGTCAGTGTAAGGCAAGGGTTCTGATGCTTTACAAGGTTAGGATCTTTCGTTCATCGTTGCAAGCATATTCTGGAAGAGACTCAGATCAGTACTATGGGATCTGGGGGATTTCATCCCCTTCAGCGCACTGTTTGAATCTGCCCTCTCCATAAGGTTTCAGCTGTCCATCAACGATTTCAGCCACCTCTGCTGTGGCCTCGTTCGTCGCAGTTTTTGAACACCTGTCAACCCACCCCTGGTTTGAGGATAGAAGCGTGAACTTATGGCTGTGTGGTGCACAGGGAGGGCGGCCAACGATAGTTCACCGAAATCCCATGCCGAAGCGGATATCCATATCTTGTTGATAGCTTAAGCTCTGGTTTCCTGTCAAGATTTCTTGGTGGATAGTTTTAGAGACTATATCATAATTCTGTTCGTATTGGGTAAGGTAGGACGTTGAGGAAGCGTGGAGCACGCTTTGCGCTCCGCACCATCACTGATCGCGTCCTAGGTTATCTTTTTGGACCAACCCCTGAGCGTAAGAGCATCACATAAGAGGCGCGCTCGCTTTTATCCGACAGAGGCGGGGGGCAATCGGCGTAGAGAGCCAGTGTATGCGGGCTCGTTGAGGAAGATCGTGCACTGTTCTTCACGCAGCCACCTAATATCTTCCTTCTGGCAGCAGCTGAAAGGCAGAGGCAATGTTAGTTGGAGCTTTTGAATAGCCTCTGATATTAGATGCTGTAAATCAATACCCTGATGGGGTTGGCAGCAGCAAGTTTGGATTCCTTCTTCACCTCCTGAACAGGGAACGTGTAAGCCCTTATTCAAGATTTGAGGTCTTCGGGGGATCCAAGAAGGCTTGAGGCTTTGGGAGTGCGGCACATTAAGGGGGTGCACCCTGTGTTTTTTTCGTAATCCATATAGAATAGTTAAACTGAGGAATTATCGGCTCACCCGCAGCAGAGCCTCATATACTGCGGGAAGGCTAAAGTTGAAACAGGGGTCGCCTGGAGTATCTCTGAGATATCGCATACTTGAGAACTGAACCTTCCTCGCCATGCCATCCCTTGGCGGTAATGCTGTTTCCACCGTGGATTGGGGGCAGGTTGATTAGTATATTTCCCCCAGTGGCCTCCGCTAACACTCAAGCGCACAGCAGACTAGTCTCTGGGCGGAAGTAGCCTCCGCCCAGCAAAGCCGGCACGGCCATTGGCAGGGGGGATGGATGATGATGCATCTGACGACGACGATTATATATATATATCAATATATTAATAATTAACATCTCAACATACATCTACATATACCCCACCGACACCCTATACTATATATATGTCTATTTACCTATATTACTACTCTATAATATATATACTTATATATATATACTATAATATATATATTACTACTATACTATACTATCCATATATATCTACTCTACATATAATATACTAGGTCAATTTTACTTAATCTGCACCAACAGACCTGAGAACCAGCGAACGACTCGGATAACAAAACACAATTCTTATTTAGCAGGTAACACTCTACTGATACATGAATTAAACATGCTCGTCTGAAGGGCGCGAATGATTATGTACGTTCTATGTGAACTTTAAATTATGAACTTTTGAACTTATGAACTACTTATGAACTTATGAACTTTTGAACTACTTATGACTTTTAACCCCGTTTCCGATCACAACCCATCAACTATTCTGATTGCAAACACCAAAAATTTATCTTGTTTTTTCTTTTCATAACGTTAAAAAAGTATAGCTGCCAATACTCTACTTGAGATAACAATTGAAAAGACAATAATAATAGTAAGTAATGGGGATGTCGCTCAAATTTTGAGGGAAGGAGGCAGATTCAAAGGGGGGCAAGGCACTCGACTCCTCCCAGAAGTAGTTCGGTAGTTAATACACACAAAAAATTTATATTTTCAAAAAAATTTCGGTTCGACTCTACCGCTGCTTAGTTTTTTTTTGTCTATCTACTTGAATTAGAACTGCTTTACTAATTTCCCTTATTTAGCGTGTTGCGGCGTTTGTAACTTTAACGCATATATATATATTTCATATTATATTATATATATATATAATTATATATATTAAATAAATATCACATATATATATATATACTATATATATTATTATATTATAATATAATATACTATATATATATAGGTCAGTGTACAGAGACCCCCACGGCTACAAGAGAGGCCCACTACGGATTGAAAAATAGCGCATAGGAGGGTCCTGACATATATTATAATATATATATAATATATAATATATATATGATATATATATATCAATATATATCATATATTATATATATATATATGATTTTTTTTTCTTTTCCCTTGGTGGGCGATTCACATTTACCAGGTGTTACGCATGGGAGCGATAATAAAATTACTTTATTTTTTCAATTTACAGAAAGCAGAAGTTCTAATATTATAGAAGTTTTAAAAATTTTTAACTAGTATTTTTACATTTTTCGTCACTTAATTTACATTTAATATTAAACACACTACATATTTAAATTGGAGGATGCTTTCGAGTTTCCGTGTATTGGTTACGACACCTGTTTCGGAGAGACTGAGTGGCTATTAATAACTGTCACAAGGATGGAAGTATATTTGGGAATGTTTTGGTTGGTTGTTGTTTCAGTTTTTTAATTGATCAAAGTATTTTGATGTTGAAGAATTATAGAATTTTTAGTATAGAATTTTAATATATTAGTTACTAATGTAGATTATATCGAAGTTATTTTTATTGGTAAATGGTATACTGGATTCTATTTCTTAACTAGTAAAAGTCTAATTATTTTGTGTTTTTTTTATTAATAGTGATGTTGTGTTATGCTTATGTGTCGACTTGTTTGGGTTTTATGTTGAGTGAGAGCGGAATTTAAGCTGTCTTTGATTGAGGTCTTGTTTGTGTTGGCTGGTTCTTTCTTGGAGATCATTGGTTTCACTATGTAACAGAAGGGGAGTTGGAGAAGGGATTTGGTACAAACGCATGAGTAAGGAGGTTGTATGGAGGCCATGAAGGGTTGATGGAGTCGGAGTCGGAGTCGGAGTCGGCGGAGATCGGGGAGTCGGTAATTTTGGAGAGGGTCGGAGTCGGAGTGGTAATTTTGAAAAGGGTGGAGATCGGGTCGGTAACTTTTCAAGAGGTCCGGGAGTCGGAGTGGAGTCGGGGTCGGTAATTTCGCAAGATAGTCAGAGTTGGAGTCAGAAAATTTCGAACTGACCAGTTGTGGAATTGTTGTTTCTGTGGTGACTTCAATGCACTTCATAGCAAGTTTCAACTGGACTTGCGTACTTACATATCTCAAAATGCAATTGAAACTTCGAAGTTTTTTTATACCACTGCATTATGTTCATTTTTGAAATTATATTCTAATAAATTCAACCTCCAACCTTATATACCATGTAATTTTAAGATGCTGAAGATAAATAAACAACTCCATGGGTGACGAAGAGAAATTTCTCTATTGGACAATGATATTCTACTAGCTGCTGTATTATATTGCTCGTAGCCCAGCCGCCAGCCATGCAGGCCACGACTTCGATCCCTGCACCCCCCAACTTGCGCCCATGCCTTTCCCACTTTTTCTAGCCACCGGCCGCTCCGGACTCCACTATGCCAGCACGACCGCCACCAGACGACTGTTTCTGTCCTTGTTCCGAGTTCCATCTACAGGGTCAAAGCTAATGAAGTATCAACAACAAAAAGCTTATCTAACCACATTTGCAATTTGGTCCATTTGTATTAAACGGGTTGCAGGAAGTCTCAAAAAGGAAAAGGAAACATCTGAACATATAAGTGTACAGTGATGAACTCCAATATCCCAATTATACCTCTCAAGTCATTTTCTTTCAGAAAGCTCGGAGATTAGTATGAAAAAGCCTTCTAGAATATTGAAGAGCTAAGTCGAAAGCGTCGACTGCTCTACTTCCAAAGCAAGTTAGCGGAACGGCTTTTTCTGCTCTAAGCATTATAAAATCAGCTAGAGGAAAAAATGATGGTAGGACAATGGAGATGCTACTTAATATATGATATATATACTATATATATATATATATTAATATATATATATATATTATATATATATATTATATATATATATATATATTATATATATATATATATTATTATACTATATATATATATATATTATATACTTATATATTATAATATATATATTATTATATAATACATGTATGCATGTGTACAAACATACCCGAGGAACGCATACATACTTTTTTTTCATTCTAAATGTGGGTTCGAATTCACTCGCCATGTTTTATTTCATGACTCTTGCATCAATAAAGGGGGAAGATCAATATTTTCGGCTGGGGTGGTCACGTTTTCAGCCCCCCTAAAAATGCGACAATAAAATTTCGGAATATTTCAGCCGGATTTGACTATATACACCAAATGTAGTTTTTATTGCCATCTAAAACGTTTGTTTTCTGGTGTTTTTTCTGTGACTGTAGTGTTTTCACAGTTTTTCACAATTTTTTCAAAATGTTTTTTTTGTTTTTGACAATTTCCATATCAACTTTCAGAATTTTGGGGAAATGAATCAATACTTGAAATATGCATGATTGGTCATTACCTAAATATAGCACATAGAGCTTTTCGATTTTTTGAGTTTGTGCTTCAGCGTTGTCCAATTTTCAAACCCATTTTTTTAATTTTGAAAGTGAAAAATTAAAAATTTTTTTTTTCTACTCATCCGATCAACATCAATTTTTCAGGGCTTTTATAATCGGCAAGATGCATCTTTTTACTTAGATAATTTTTTTTGATATACATCAAAAGAAATTTTTTAAAAATTTTCAAAAAATTTTTTTTTGAAAATTTAATCTAATGAACAAATCCAACTATTGCATATACAAAGAAATTATCTAATTAAAAAAGATGCTCTTGCGATTGTACAAGCCCTGAAAATATTTGCTGTTGATCGGATGAGTAGAAAAAAAATATTTTAATTTTACTTTTCAATTAAAAAACAAAATGGGTTTGGAAATTGACAACGCTGAGCACAAAACTAAAAAAATCGAAATGTTCTATGTGCTTATTGTAGGTAATGGACCATATAGTTCAATCTTCAAGTTTGAAGTCATTTCCCAAAAAATTTTGAAAGTTGATATGAAAAATTGCTTCAACAGTTTTCTCGAAAAATTGATTTCTGAAAAAATGACTACAGTCACAGAAACACCAGAAATCAACGTTTTAGGAGGACAAAAAGCTACAATTTTTGTGTTTTATATTTATGTCAAAATCGGCAAGAAAATTCCGGATTTTTTATGTCCATTTTTAGGGTGGGGCGGAAAATTAGGCTACGCCAATTGATTCCTCCATAAGCGTAGAGGAAGTTATCAATTATTTTGTTGGTTTAGTGATAAAATTAGAAATTATTTATATGAAGAAATGATGTTTCTTTATCTTTATTTTCAAATTACTATTAATGTTTAACATTACTGTCAATGTTATTATTATTATTAGGATGAGCCCAATTTTCAACCCCCCATTAAAAATGGACATAAATTCTTATTTTTCAGTAATTTTGATAGGAAAAAACAAATTAAGCTTGTTTTGACCCACTAAATACGTCCCGTTTTTCGAGTCGTTTTTTCTTTTTTTTTTTTGGTCTGTAGTCATTCTTTCAGAACTTTTCTATTTTATTTCAAAACCTTTTTTGACGAATGCTCTTTTCAACTTTTACAATTTATTTCGGAATGACTTCATACTTGAAATATACTTTTATGGGTCCATTATACCTACAAAATGCACGAAATATTTTTTTAATTTTTTTTAAATTTGTTGCTCAGCAATGTCAAATTCAAAACCCACACTTTTTTGGGTTTTTTAAAATGAAAATTTGCGAAATACTTTCTTTCTGCTCATGCGTCTGGATGAATTGGTCAGAGCATAAATGCAGTCCTTCGGGAGATGCACAATTTTTAATTTAGATATTTTCAGTTACTATAATTTAGTGTTTTGAATTTCTCTTTGGGACAAATTTCAAAAAAAATTTTTTTTGAATTTTGAAATTTTTATTTTGAAGTATACACATTATTAAAGTAAAAAGAATGTATTTGCCCGGCTATTACAAGCCCTGGAAAATTTTGATGTTGATCGGAAAAGTAGAAAAAGATTATATCATATCTTCACTTTTCCAAAAAACAATGGTTTGTTTTTTTTAGAAAAGTCGACTATATCTCTCTCTCTCTTCTCTTTCTTATCCCAAATGTCAAATTTTCCGGAGCTTATATAGTCGGGTGGGATGCTTTTTTTTACTTAGATAATTTTTTTGTTATACTCAAGAAAACGACATATCAAAATTTCCCAAAATGTTTGACTACTAATGCTCGTGAAATTTCATCAAGACGATAAGAATAAGTATGAGAGTTGTCGCATCTTTTTAATTTTAAAAATAAAAAAGTGGATTTTGTTTTTGTTATTGGCAAAAGCCAAATTATGAAAAAATCCAACTTTTTGTGCTTTTGTAGGTGGACCCATCTATGCAATTTTCAAGTTTGAAGTCATTTCAAAAATATGGTAGAAGTTGAAGCCAAAATGTCAAATATAGGTTTGGGAATGCAAATTCGAAGAATGGATAGACAAGGACACTCGAAAGAGTTTAAGAGCTCAGAAAAGCTAACGTTTTGCTTCTTTTTTCCTTCAAAATTTGGGCTCTGTGAGTGAAAAACTTCTTGGGGGTGAAAATGGCTAGCGAAACAAATATTGGATCTTCATTTATTTTGCACACACTTTCTTTCGCTTGTGCTATCAATTTCTTCCTTCAGCCTTGGCATCTCCTTTTACTAGATCAATCCATTTTCCTTTCGGTCTCAGCCGGTCGATTCCAGCACACCTCCCACTTATAGCATTTGCTTAACCAATACCTGACTAATCCATTCTTTTCCACATGACCAAACATCTCACGTATTTATCGATTCTCTCATTTTTCATTCTTTCTCCACCAATACAACTCTCTAATCGTTCATTCCTTATTTTGCCAATTCTTTTCACAGCTAACACGCCCTAAGATTGTCCATCTGAACATTATTGTACTTTAGGATCTATACCTCTTATCCAGAGCAATAAGGCTCACTACTATACTTCACAGGAAATACCCTCATGTACATATTTCTTTATACAGCATCTTAAATTTATAATCAATATCTATCACATAAATTTATATAACATACATCATAATCTATACAACATATAATTTTATAAATCAGCATACAATACAAAAATTCATTTATTATATTTATATAAATCCTTTTCATATTATAATTCTTCCAGAGAGTGAGGTCGGCGTCGGAGTCGAGTTCGGTAATTTCAAAGGTGGAAGATCGGAGTGCAGGAGTCGGTACTTTTCAGAGCCGGAGTCGAGTCGGAGTCGGAGCTCGGTATTTTCAAGAGGGGGTGTGAGTGGAGTCGGAAATTTATGACCGCTCCACAACCCTGGGGAGGTGGTGTGGTCTGAGGGAGTGTTTAAGGGTGAAGGAATTATTTTGAGTGAGAATAATTGATTTTGGTACTGTTTTTTGATTGTTTTTGATCGATTTTTTGATCGGTTTACAAAGTTTTGTGTGTTGATGATGGTATAGCAGAGTAGGTAATAATTTTATATTAAAGTTTCTGATACGTATTATTATATTATATAGGGATATTTTAATGTTGTTGAAGGTAGAAAAAGGAGTTTTGTTAGATATAGATATAGGTCAGAGTATCTAAAGCTGACATCGTGTACTTGAGAAGGGCAGCATCTAAGTAAAAAATTACTTATTGGGATCAGGGAAAATTTTTAAGGAGGGTTATTTTAATTTTTTTTTCTTTCTTATTTTGCTTTATTCGTCGGAAATATTTTTAAAAAAAATTTCCCCCATTTAGGGGGCTCGAGCGAACGGAGACAGAGGGGGACAAAGTTCCCCCCGTGTCCCGGGAGGCCGCGAGACCGATTCTGCAGTCTTTGCGGTTTAACATATGGTATTGCCTTTAATTAAAAAAAGAATAAATTTTTATTCCTTTACACTTTTGTAATTCTTTTAACAAAAAGGAATACATAGGTAATGTAAAGATGGCAGGAGTCGGGGTCTCTCGCTCTCCCGGTGAGGTGCATGATAGGAGAATTTTTTTTTTAATATTCCGATATCATAAAAAAGTCAAGAAGTAAAAAAATAAAAATATCCTCCTGATGTATTTCGCTGATTCATATATATAATTTGTTTTACTGTAGGTGCTGACGTTCTCGAGTTACATGATGTAGCTTTAGACACTGCCATATTATATATATATATATTATATATATATATATATTATATTATATTATATATTATATAATATATTATATATATATTATATATATATATATTATAATTTATTATTTATTATATATATTATATATATATATTATATATATTATGTTGTATGTATGCTATGCATGTATTGGGTTTTTTGTTTTTTATTATCAGGGGCGTGCATTGAGGGTATGCTAGGTATGCGCCGCTTACCCAATTGGTATACAAAATGAAATGCTATATTTTCTTTTAATATTTTTTAAGAATTTATAAATTTATTTTTATCTTATATTGTTCTATGTAAATAACATGCTTGTTATCCTCTCATTCGGCGTATATTGAACACATTTTTTCTTCGGGATTTGTTTTTTGTGAAGGAGTTTATTAAATAAATTGAAATAAAGGCGAGGCGGCGACAGAGTTTTGGTCAGTTGATTTATATTTTTATCACAACTGCTAGCAATTGTGGAGATATACCTTATTTGTTATTATGATATACTTATATATATATAATAACTCTAATTAATCATCACTTGCTCCCCAATAAGGGTGATGCAACAAAAAAAATATATATATTAATATATCTCCCGGTGGGCAAAGACCGGAGCATTACTAAATTTCACCAGAGCTGGGGAGATCCAGATCCAAAGTCAAATGAAAGGCAGAAATGACCCGATAAGCGGCGTGTGAAGTTTTGCAAGTCAAAAGAAATTAGAAATATAGATGAAGGAAGTGTGTTCTAGAATTTAGCAGTGGAGTACTTGAAAGATTAGGCATATCGGTTAAGTCGTGGGTCAGAGATTGCGTGGAAAGACCTGTCGCACTAACTCTCCTCAGAGGAGTAGGTGTCAACAGGAGAGTTCAAAAGAGAAGAGTCCATTGTAATAGCGATAGTATAAATAGATTGATGCAACAGTTCCACGGCTAGAAAGAGACTTGAGAGAGTTAGTGAAAGTATAAGGGTTTTGCAAGTCGAAAAAACCTAGACTGCACCCTATCAATGAGTACAGTGGTGAGGAACCACCCCAGATGTGTGATGCAACTCCATACAAGGGCGAGCAACGTCAATATACTGAGCAATCAACTGGGGTGGTGAGAAGTTTCAAAAGTGCCTCAAAACATTCGAACTCTTTGAAGATTGTTTATTTAGCAAGAGAAGTAATGTGATCCTTATAATTAAGGTCACGAGAAAAGTAATGCATTACATATATATATATATATATATAATATATATATATATACTTATATATTAAGATATACATATCTTAATATGACTATAATATTTTATATATGCTATATTTATTATATATATATATATATATATATTATATATATTATATATATATAATAGAAAGAGAGGAGATTTTGAGTTTTCTCCTCTCGAGAAAACTTGTAATAGTACTTTGAAGAAATGTGAGCAGATGAATGAAGAGGGTTTTTGAGGTCATGAAAACCACATGTTTTCTTTGCCCAATTTGAGATACAGAGAAGAGGTCACCTTTAACTAGAAAATCGAGAAAAATTAGAGGTTAGCTACGCCAAGGTAGCCCTTCTTCGTGAGACAATTGAAAAGGAGTAATGAAGGGTTGAATCATCGGTATATGAGTGGAAAGGTGAAGAATTAATAGAAAGAAGGTCATTATTGAAAAGTAGAAAGAGAGTTGGGGGATAGAACAGAACCTTGAGGAACACCACCATTAATAGATTTACAGTATGAAAGATGGCCGTCTACAATAGCTGCTATAGAACGATAGGAAATGAAACCCAGCAAAAAATTCCTATAGGAGACCATCCATTCCTATCTTAATTACGATAGGAATGGATGGGATCCTATAGGAATTTTTTTTGCTGGGAATGAAAGACTGATAGAAACCGAAAGATGAAAGTTTAGAAATCAAAGCTTTGTGCCAGGCTCTATCGAAGGCACTCGATATTTGTGGTGCCAGAGCGAAAGATTCACCGAAATGACGGAGAAAGAGGGCCAAGAATCAGAAAAAGAAGATTAAGAAGATTCATAGTAGAGCCCTTCTTGCGAAAACGAAATAGATAGGAAAAGGAAAGAAGAAAAGAAAGGAAAATAAATTGCTAAAGCTTAACCAGTGATCAGAGATAAAATTGATAGGACGAAAGCTAGAGTTGAGGTGAGAGGTTCCCCTCTTTCGGTACCATTGGATGAGATCATATTTCCAGCAAGATGAAAAAGTCGAAGAGGAAAGAGAAATATGAAATAGTTTACCAAAGCATAGAGCAAGCTTAGAAGCACAAGTTTTAAGAACCACGTGAGGAATACCGTTAGTGTTATACTCAAAGAGAGCAAAACAAACATCTTTAGAAGAAATTATGATGTTTTTTATAAATGAGTTGGGGGTGAGGGGAGACGGAGAAATAGCTTCGAAATCGTCAATACTGTAGTTAGAAGCATGCTTGTGCGAGGAGTTTAGCTTTAGCAGAGCATAAGATGGCAGTTGTTCATCGAAAGATACTACTGGAAGGAAGGAGGAAAAGGCAATTTTTTTTTTTTTTTTTTTTTTTTTTTTTTTTTATTTTTTACAAAATGTCAGAAAGAGCGTGAGAAGATTAACCAGAAAGATCATTGCATTTTCTACGCAGAAAAGAATTTTTAGAATAGATTTTGCACGATTCTGGGATGAAATATAAAGAGCATGATTTTCTGGAGAATCACCTCGATTATGCGTTCTACACAATCCGAGGAATCCCCACCAAACAGTAGTAATTTTATGAGAAATCATAGAAGTTCGACCGCAAGTTTGAGAAGCTTGCAGCACCGAAATGCCAAAACCGTTTCCTAGCTGTAGGCTCGGGTCTTTCCTGCAGAAGACTTGAAGAGATAGAACAGGACACAGAAATAAGAAGGTGATCGAGGGAACCAAGAGGAGGAAAGAGTTTAACAGAATAAGGAAAAGGATTGAAAGTTATGAAATGGTCTAAAATGTTGGGTTCATCTCTAAGGTCGAGGTCATTCTGGATAGAAAATTGGCATGCAAGTTCACCAGCTGTATCTTGAGAATTAGAGGAAAGTCGCTGGCTTTGGTGAGCATTGAAATCATCCAAAATTATGATTTCTGAGAAAGGTGAAGAAGAGAGAGAGTGCGTTCTATTTTGCAGCTTAGATTGTCAAAGAATTTATAGTCAGTAGAGTTGCTGCTGGTGATAAATAAACAGAACATAAGGATTTAATTGTAGATTTTCACATGAGAACTTAAGTCATAGAGTTGAAATTCAAAAGACTCCAAATTAGAAACATAAGAGAAATTACGTCGCTGTAAACACAACATGCTCAAAATCAGCCTTTAGCTAAAAATTGAAGATAGAGACAATAGGAGGGAAGAAAGCAGGGTTTGCTGCAAGAGAACTCAAACATTTTCTGTGTTTCGGTTAGAAACAATAGATGAGGTCTAGAAAATAGAGATGGGGTTCGACAAAGTCGAAATTGGAGAAAAGATAGTGAAATTTGCAGAAATTAATGATGAAAGAAAATAGTGCACCAGGCCCAAGCCGGCAATTCTGAGACGGCACCGACCACATCACCTGAGACCGTCAACTACAAAGTTATGAAGGATGGATGAAGGGCTATCATTGTAAGCCCCCACTAGTGGATTATCCGGGACCAGATGTGGTTGCCATTTCAATTATTATTTTGAAATAAGTGTTGTGTAACATTGTTTGCAATGTGTGAATAGTGGAAAGACTACTCATGTGTGTAAATGGCGAACCGTTGAACATTGAAGTGCTATGGGGTGTACCATAACATACCATTCATGTCCAATGGGGTAATCTCATCGTTTAGGGTACACTGATTCCCTCTCCATATATATATATAT
>JABUQX010128138.1:22500-25911 GCA_015478945.1 Trachelipus rathkii
TTTTGTGACTTCTTCTAAATTCACATTCCCTTCCTTCAGATGCTCTCTAATTCACTCAGTCCCACTGTTTCTTTCGTCTCCCAGCCGGTCGATTTCTCTCTCTCTCTCTCCCTCTCTCTCTCTCTCTCTCTCTCTCTTCTCTCCTTCCTCTCTCTCTCTCTCTTCTCTCTCTTCTCTCTCTCTCTCTCTCTCTCTCTCTCTCTCTCTCCACCCGCTTAACCAACCGACAATCACCCATCCTACCCATATGACCAAAAAATCTTAATACATTCTCATTTATTCTCTCAATCGAAACTTTCTTCACACCATGCATCTCCCTAATGAGCTCAGTCTTTATTTATTGAGTCTTCTCGCATCTAACACGCCCTAAAAATATCCATCCAAACAGACTCCACCTTAGTTAGATTTATACCTCTAATTCCACACCATACTTTTACTACTATACATTAACACCGTTAACAACATACCCTCATGCAGAATCCTAGTGCGGTCAAGACGTGGTTTCCTTGACAATTATTTAATTACAACAGCTATCTTCCAACCTCTCACAACTTTCCTACTACAACATTCTTCGTCATCCTTTTCATCCAACATATATCCTAAATATTTAAACTCAGACACTTGTTCCAGTTGCCAACCATCGAACATTATTTTACACTGTGGATTCTCCTCACCTTCTAGTACCATCACCTTACTCTTATCTACATTTAATTTTAAACCACTCCTTTCAAACCTACCAAACCTCTCTACCATTCCTGTCAACAAACCTTCTTTCCGATTCACCACACAAAGCCAAATTTTAACAATAAGCAGGGCATCCTCCACTCTCTTCCTTTCTTTCTCAGTCTAAATCCCCTCCCCTGCCACTCTTACATTAAATTCTTTCATCACCCTATCAATATATAAATTAAATGGCCATGGAGACATAATACATACCTACCTCACTAAACAATTAATTTTTGATAATTCACTTTCCACTCCATTTATTCTCACACACAGTCACTATCGACATACATACTTTTGATTATATTCTGAAGCCTACCACCAACACCATATATCATTTACATAACACCTTCCACAGAGCTTTCCTATTAATCTTGTCATACGCCTTTTGCAAATTCATAAAACCTAGATACAGTCTGTTCTTCTTCTCATACTCTCCCATTTTTTCACCCATTTGCTTCAATGAAATTTTTTTATCTACACATCCCTAATACTTCTAAATGCATATTGTTCTGCAGCAATTAGCCCTTCGGTCACTCGACGCACTCTTTCAACCAAATTACCTGCATATATCTTCACGACAACGCTCAATAAAATAATTCCTCTATAGTTCCTACAATTCGCTTTTCACCCTTACCGTTATACAATCCTAAGGAACTTCGCTCGCCACAAACGCTTTGTTATACAATTTCCGTATCCATTCAATCGCAATCTCACCTCCATTCTTGATCACCAGTAATTCCATCTATATCTGCGAATTTCTCATTTTTCAACTTTCTCACTCTACCTATTAGCTCATCCCCAAAATACTTACTTCTTCTTCTTACACCATCAAACCCAAACCCATTCAATATCACCTCTTCATCAATACCAATGTTATTCAGATTTTCGAAGTATTCCCTGCACACTCTCCTCACATCCGTTTTATCAGTCAATAAAGTACAATCCTTATTCATTACTCTACGAACATTCCCCTTACTATCTTTCTTAAACTTTCTCACTCCCCTTCAAAACAGTTTCTTATTCCCTTTGTAAGTCCAATTCATCCTCCTTTCAAATTGTTCATTTACTTCTTATTTTATTCTTCGTATGCAACCTTTAGTCTTGTTTTTTCTTCCATATAAATTTCCTTACGACACCTTTCTAGTGATACTTCATCATTGTTTTTTAGCACATTCAACCTTGACTTTTTAATGTTTTTTACCGCTTGCACCACCTCTTCATTCCATCATTCACTGCTCACATTCTTACTTCCTACTTTAGCAAACCAATATGCTTCTCTTGTACTACTAACATATTTTCCTTATAACCCTCTTCATTTGACTTCTCATACACCTAAGATTAATATATATATATATATATATACTATATATTAATATATATATATAATATTATAATATATATAATTATATATAATTATATATATATATATTATTATATATATATATATATTAATGTATGTATATATATATATTAATATATATTATTATAATATATATATATATAATTATATATAAATATTATATATATATATATATATATAGTATATATATATTATATACCTTGCAACACCCCTAAGATTATATATATATATATTATATTATAATAATATATATTATATATAATATATATATTATATTATTTATATATATATTAATATATATATATAATATTATATAACTATAATATATATTATATATATATATTATATATATATATATATTATATATATTTAATATATATAATATATAAATATATATATATATATATAATTAATATATTATATATATATATATATATAATAATAATTCACATTATATATATATATATAATATTTATATATATATATATAAATATTAAATATATAGTATATTAATATATATATATTATATATTATATATAATATATATATATATTATAATATATAATATTATATATATATTAATTATATATATGGGGGTCAAATTTTGGATCTCAATTCATAACAAATATTTCTTTGGAACCTACCATACATACGTTGCTAGGGCGGCTCAAAAAACTGGGAGTCTTTTAGACTGCGAGATTTTTTCCTTTTCTCATTTACTCCAGCTATAGAAGGGCCTCGCCGCCCCTGTATGGATACTGCTCTCATATGCTGAGGGGCTCCGTCTCACCGCTTTTGGAGGACAGGGTCGAGTCAACAAAGCAAAAGACTATAAACTGTTCCGTACTTTCCCCTTCTCTTGACCCATGCCATCCTTTGCGGCGCGATGGTTGGGTGCTTTATCTCTTTTTCTTGAATTAAAGCACTGGAGTTACCTACATCAACACAAAACTCGTGCGCAGACACAGCACCCTTGTGCTATGAGGCGTCGTAAAGGGGGTGTACGCGAGTGGTACAGTTCCTACGACACCTCGCTGCGGTACCTATAGAAAAGAGATAAGTACAACAATCGCGCCGCAAAAAGATAAAGGGTCAGTTGAACGAAAGTACAGAAAAGTTTATAAGCATTTTGGCTTTTGACTCGACCCTGGTCCAAAAGCCGGGTGAAACCAGAGCCCCCAGATATGGAACATTACTCCATAATAAGGGCGGAATGGACCTTGTTAGCCTGGAGTAACTGAGAAAGGAAAAAAACCTCGCAGTCTAAACAGACTCCCAGTTTCTTTGGCCGCCCTAGCAACGTTGTGATGTGAGGTTTCCAAGAA
>JABUQX010128139.1:0-23382 GCA_015478945.1 Trachelipus rathkii
GCATTCTGATATCATAATTTTGAAGAGATATTTCGAAATTGTTTTCAGTACTCTTTCTCCCATAGTAAACTGTTAATTTTTTAGACACTAATTGATTTACTTCATTATTTCATATTGTTACTTTAATTTAGTATAATTTCTTTCCTCCATTCTATTTTTATGCCTTAGAGTAATGGCTGAAGATTATGCTCAAATAATTGAGCAATAATAATATTTTGTTTGTCTGGCCTATTTATATCGTATATATTATATATACTATATATAATATATATAATATATATATATAATTAAATATATAATATTATATATAATATTGATATAAATGTATTATATATTATAGATATATATATATAACTACTCACATGATAACTAATATACTATTATTATAATCGTATAATATATATATATATATATATATATAATTAATATATATATATAATAGTATAGTATATATCATATAGTATACATATACTAACATATACATATAATAACATTAATTACCTATAATGTACTCAAATCTAACAATATACACTTAGAAGCTTATTACATATACAAATACAATATACATTATATATATTATATATATACTAAGTACTATATACTACTATATAGATATTGTACTATTATATATACTAGTATATATTAATATATATATTATTATATATATATATATATATTATAATATATATACTATCAGCTGCAATCTAAATGTAGACATCATCTAATATACTTGAAGTAAAAGTTTCTGCCGGGGATTTTAAGTTGACGTCCGTCGATTTACTTAAAACCAGTAAGATTCGGTGGAGATTTTCATCACACAAACACACGCCAATAAATATGTAATAAGGTTTCAATAGTGTAACTGTTTTAAAATGTCAGATTAAGCACTTGTTAGTTAAGAAGCGTATCATATTCTGTAACGATAGAGTTTAGTAAAATTTCACGACTAGGATCAATTGAATGTTTAATGGTTTGTATATCTAGGATGATAAATGCTTAATATCCCTCTTCTTCATGTCTATATGAATAGCTATTAATATAGTCCTTCAACTGAAAGTATATAGTCATTTTTAAAGTTCAGTGAAATTAGTTACCTGATTAATTTTGATATCGGCTATTTCATAGAAATTAACTATTAAATTGGTGTTTGGTATTAAGCGTACTAATTTATTCTTTCGATTAACTATTATCTCATTATAGAGTTAGCTATTTTTTTTTACTTCGAATAATAAACAAACTTAGCTCTCTAAGTATTATCATAAATAATTTATTTTCTATTTTTGTTTCTCCATTGATTCTGATTTAAAAAAAGAAAAGAAAAAAAAGGTATCCACGAGTGCAATAATCCCTTAAAGTAATCCTTTGAGAATGAACTATTTGCGTATTGATTAAAGGACTACAATGACAATAAAATACATTTCACTTTTATAAATAATAAATAAATTAAATAAAAAATCAGGGATGGCAATTTTGGTGATTTTTTTGATTTTTTTAAAAAAAAATCAATTTGTGATTTTTTTGATTTTTTTGATATTTTTGATTTTTTGGATTCGTAACGTCACGCGAAATATAATTTGCAAGTTACAAATTATATATCGCGTGACGTTACGAATCTTAAAAAAATAGAAAAAAATAAAAAAAATCAAAAAAATCACAAATTGATTTTTTTAAAAAAATCAAAAAAATCACCAAAATTGCCATCCCTGCAGTTTTATTCCTCCAATTTTTTTTTAAACAAATAAACTGAAGCCGTATCTTAGACGTGACATTTTTGAACGTGCTGCACTGAATAATAAAACTAGAAAAGAATTTATAACAAACAAAATGAAAAAAAAAATCTTTAAAAACAAATTTTTTATGTAAATATTTAATGAAAATTTGTACTTAACATTAATTAACTTTAACATTTGACACGGTTATTAATATATAAAAAAAAAAAAATTATATGAAAACAAACACACACCCCGCACATATATATATATATATATATATATATATATATATTATATAGAAGTATTATCAATCTATTATCTATTATATTATATATTATTATCATTACATAAACATTATATACACTATTTTATATTATATATATTATATATATATATATATAATATATGTATACTATATTATATATATATATATGTCAGATAGGGATTAAAACAAAAGCGGATATAGTATCAGTATTAGTATCAGTATTTTTGCCTTTTATATTTTCTGAAACTCTTCATAGATATAAATTATTATTGATTATTATTATTGCATTATTATTCATTTATCATTAGTTATCATCTATTATGCATTATTTCATTATATCATCATTATCATTATTACATTATTATTATTATTATTTATATTATATATTTATTATTATTATTATTATATTATATTATTATTATTATTTTTATTATTATATTACATATTATTATTAGTTATTATATTATTATTATTATTATTATATTATTATTATTTATTATTATTATTTTTTATTATTATATTATTATATTAATATTATTATAGTCATTATTATTACATTATTATTTCTTAATTATAATAAAAAAAAAAACAAAATTGTATAAGTTATAACTTATAATTAAATATATAATTATAATTATGCATATGAAGATTAAATTATAATTTATTAATAATTATTATTATTATATTATTTATATTATAGGTCAGCATTATGTTACTTATTATTATTATCAATTATTTATACTTATATTATTATATATTATGTATTATATATTATTTGTTATTTATATGTGTGATTGTATGTATTGTATATTATATATTAATTTTTATATATATTTATTATTTTATATTATTGTATTATTTCATTATTATTATTATTTATGTGCATTATTATTATTATTATTATTATATATTATTGTGGACTGCATGTCATGAGTGAATCAAAGTTAACAAAATCAAATATGCATAAATTTATTCAGTCCCTGGTCGAGGAAGAAACCAGAAATTAAAAGGGAGATATTAAAAAAACACGCGTGGGCTGATAACTACACAAAACTGTCCAAAGTTGAACTATACAAACCCAATCTTTGAAAGTTGCAAAACGAATTTTGAAAAGAAGAAGATACAGTATTAAAAAAAAACTGATTATCAGAAAATAATTTGTCAAGAAGGCCAAAGCGACCTTGTTAGCAACCCAATTCTTCAAATCCATAATTGCATGGATCAACTTCCGGTTTACAATGATAATATACACTGAGAAAGCCTTGCCGCTTATATAATATTATACGCGCGAATATATTATAATATATTATATATAATATTATATATATATATATATATATATACTATATATATAATATATATTATATATATATATATATATATATATATATACTATAGTATAAATAGAGAGAGAGAGAGAGAAAAGAGAGAGAGAGAGCAGAGAGAGAGAGAGATGAGAGAGAGAGAGAAGAGTAGAGAAAGACAGACAGACAGACAGACAGACAGACAGAACAGAGAGACAAACAGAAGACAGACAGACAGACAGAAGACAGACAGGACAGACAGACAGAAGACAGACAGACAGACAACAGAGAAGAGAGGCTCAGTGAAGAACTCACTTGTTCATAGCTGAAAACCATTCCTGAGAGTGTATGAAGATGAATATTGGGTTCTGAATATGATTGTCGCGGATGTAAAAAAATTTGGTCTTATTGACTCTATTCTATATTCAATCACGGGAAAAAAATGATATCTGGGCGCTAAAAGAGAATTTTTTTTCTGCGAAGTTGTCCATATTGTTTCCTACATGCGATTCTTAAGAACCGCTAGCTGTGGATGGATCGATAAAGAATAGCTCAAAGATTAGTATTAACCTTGCCTTAAAGTAATCTGTTGTTATTTCATATGATTAGCAAATCGTTAGCGAACATCTTTTACATACATATTTATTGAAAAATTTTGTACATGTATTTAAGTGAAAAAATGTCGAAAATATTGTCTGTAAAATTTACTTGACTTAGATATTCTGTGTGCTTAACCAGAACGCTAGTTTAGTTATTTGTTACAAAATGTCGAATATTCAGTAAGTTTCTTTTAACTGCAACATTCTCATGAGAAAATCGGTTTCTTAAAAATAAATAATTTTTAAGTTTAAGCATTTCAGTTCTAGGTTGGCGTGTAAAGACGTCAAATAAAGACTGATTGTATTGATTTTGCTATTGGTAATAAAATATATATTTTTGTCATTAGCATGTGATTTTAATTTAGGATTTTGGATAAATCAAAGGTGTTCATGTATCGTAATTTGAATCATATCATGTATCTCTAAATGATTTTAATTTAAGTCGATCATAAATGTTTATGTATCATACTTTATCTGTTTGTGATTTTAATTTAAATAAATCAAAAATGCAAATGTATCATATCCTGTATCTGTTTTACTTGTATGTTGTTTTAATTTAAGTTAATCAAAGATGGTCATGTATCATTCTGTATCTGTATGTGATTTTAATTTAAACTAAACACCTAAGATAAGTTCCGTCGCAGTTAGTGATTAAGTGTTGTATAAAATATATAGTGTATAAGGTATATATGCATAATTATTTGTGTCCTCTAGGATTTCAATAGTAACAATCGTTAAATACTATTACACAAGCAGACGAGTAAATTTTCTCTAGATATTGATGAACTACTATCGTTTTTACATGATTGCCGGTGCAGGCTGTATCTATTATCATTTTTTGAAGCAAAGCATTGAGAGTTGAAGAAAGGTTTGAAGTATAAAAATAATTATAAAAGTCCAAGTCAAGAAATTTTCTATTATATGAATTAATTTACTCCTTAACCCAACAAATAATCATTTCTTACCCTAACAAGAACCAAGATTGTTTCTTTTGTTTAGCCATTTCTTTAAACCAAAAAATATGGTTTCAGTACTTGGAGAGAACCCACCATGGCTAATTGTTAAGCTTTTTTACAGAGGTGTAAATCGAAAAATTTTTATAATTTGTATATTGCTAATTATCTGGAGACGATAACCTACCTATATATCTATTTCTGCTACCGCTTACATTGGAGATACTTCCATGAAAACCGACGAGACGGTTCAAAATTCTTTGTGGTCTCTACTCATCGTCACTGCGAAGGCTATTAGCGCTATACTGATTACGCAAGTCTCTTTTACGTCTGCATATCGGCTAATTCACCTCAATAGTTTGACTGTGTTACTGCACGCTAAGTTATATAGCAGACCATTCCAAGCCCTTCACTATCAATCTGTTTAGATTCAATCCAAATACGTAAGGCGACCCGGTATCTTATCCACAGGAGCCTTCGATTAAGTCCCCAGTAATTACTAGGGTTGATGAGCCCTTGAGTCTATAAATGAATTATCCGATGGTGGATTATGCCAATGATATCTCATTCGGGGAATAACAATCAATGTGCACAAAAGTTCATCTGTCCTTTCAAAACGCAATACAAGGTGATTCTGGCTATGCGGTTGGAAGCTACTCAACCCAATATGTCAGAGATCTGCCTTCCTAAAACTGGTGGCTAAGGTCAACATTCACAAATTATTTTTGACCTTTTAACGTATTATAATAAACACAGGGTCCATATAATCTAACCGGGCAATATGGTCTTTATTGGCAAATATAGCGGGGATTGTGCTCCGTTCTTCTTCGTAATGCAGCGATACGTTAGTGGATCATTGGTGGATGGATTACTGCGTCGGGTCCTTTCCAACCATTTGCTCTGCGTCCTCGCATTCCTCCTCCTGCCTGGCGCTAAAATCTATTGAAGCCCAGGTCCCCGCTGTGCCTGTTAAACGGCATGTCATTTCCTCTTGTCTTACGTTTCGGCAGTTTGGAGCGCTAACAAATTATACGTCAAGCTGTTTTAAATATATGTCTGCACTATAAGGAACCAAAATAAAAATCATTTGTGGATTTATCACACAGGATTATATTTGTAGGGGGAGGTAGGTGTGAGCGGCGGGGGACATGTAAGTGGGTGGGATTCTTTTTATGCCTAGACCCGCAACCGTCTCGATGAGGCACGTTACCATCCGGGCGTATTCACCACATATATTGTATCAGAAGCCGAGAATTACTGTGAAGCATCGCTACCGAGGGAGATGAGTGGTAGTAGCATCCCCTCTCTCTTGTAAATTTCCGTGAGTGTACATAACGTAAGAGAAACTAACAGTAGTCTTCTATGGTCAATTTCGTTGACGTTCAGCCCCTCACAGCGCCCTCTTTAGCAAGGAATATACAAATTTCCTACGTATTCTAAATATACATAAAAAAAAGATGAAAAAATAAAAAAAAAAGTTTTAATTGTTCCCATCCTTAGAACGGGGCGTGCCTAATTTACTTTCAACGAGCATAATTATCGTTATTGTTCTTCATTGCGCTGAGGGAGTCAAATTTGATAGTTTTCTCTAGCTTTACTATAATTCCTTATGAAGGTTAGAGAATCTGACATTATTTATCACGATATGATAACTGGCAACGCAATTACGCTTGTGATCAGAGAGTCATACAGAATATGGCCGTTTCTCCTCTTTCAGCCAAGGGCAAACTATCAGAAATTAAAGTGGGCCGAAGCAGAATCGTCATTCTATGATCCTCAAAACTTTAAGACTGAAACGCCCGTTGTCTTCCGAGGTAGAATAATGACTAGCAAGTTCACAACCAATATAAATAAAATATTAGAATTGGGATACAAAACATAATTAATATTCACTTCGGACAGCCAACTAAGACATGTTAAACAGTAAGTTCTTTTATAGCAATCAGAGATTTAGATCTCTTTCTACCATTCTTGCCACTATATATTAATTCGTACAGTTACGACCGATAACCCTTTCTCAATACCACCGTAATATCTTCGAGTTAGAGGTAGACTCATTCAACGGGTACCCTATGAGGTCTCGACTTCAGATATCGTTATATTATATTTTATCCATTCTTAACTTGTTCATATTACAACTATCTAAAATATGATTTATTACACGATATCTGTCTGAATCATTTCTGTCTTTATAATATAGTATCTATATTCTCATATACTTATCTTACTTATACAAAACTTCGGAAATTATATTTTTACAGCAACATATATTTTGTTGTTTATGTAAGTATTATGAGACTAATATGTATATGAGGACATCTTTTTATTTACAATTTATTATCATTTATTTTTGATTGAATATTCTCATTATATTCGCTATCTAAATTTATCTTCTTGCGTACACGACTATTTAAAATAAGTATTGAGTCAATGGAATCCATAGGACCCTACCTCATCTGAGATTGATTATTATCATATCGTACATCTAGTCGTGGGCACTTCTGATTATATCTTCCTCGTGGGTCCGTGTAGTGGGTCCTTGTACATTAACTAAATATATTTACTACTATAATCAAATAATTATTATAATATAATTAACTATCTAAAATATATATATTATATATATAATATATATATATATTATAATTATTATATAATATATATAATTTATTAATATATAAATATTATAGATTAATTACCTCTATTTAATAGTAATATTAGAGTCTTGTGTTATCATGGTCATTGGAGAGCAAGGGTGTTGATATTATTGGAATAAGAGACAAATACTGGGCATATAATATTTAGTAGAAGTAGGAATACATTCAAGAATAGAAGTAAGGATGACATAATAAGGGGGTAAATAATTATAAAGACCATGCATATGAATATCGCTTCTGAAAAATAATCTTGAGTAATATATAGGGGTAGATATGAAATGAAGGAGAAATTTAACATTATAATAGAAATACTATAATCTAACGTATGTCATGCTCATCAACTTGATTATTGTATTTATTGGCATATTACGCACCGGTCAAATATCAATTTAGATAAATAATTTATTAAATTCGATTAAAAATATATCTTAGTTGAGAAGTACTAATAAAAGTGAATAAGTATATTATCTTTTATAAAATAAATTAATTTATTACAAAATAAAAGCACAGATTGAATATGGATGTAATATATATATATCATAATGTATTTGCCTTAATAACATAAGAACGTTTAGTTAATCAGGATTGACTCTCAAAAGCTCATTGAGTTGGAAAACGTTCTAGATATATACTGTAATGTTGATTGATAATTATAATATTATATATATATCATTAATAACTAATATATATATATATATAGTATATATATATATACAAGTATATATATATATTTCAGGTGTGGATAGCTAACTTTTACTAAAATCAATATGCTTAATATAGGTGAGGTTAATAGTTATAATATATATATATATTTATTAAATTAGTTGACTGATTTAATTTGATAATTATATAGTGTTTATTACTATATAATATATATTTTATGGAAAATATGTTGTTATATTACTAATGTAGTATTAGTAAGTTTACTTATAATATGTATTGACTATATATGTTATTCTAATTATATTTTATGTGTATATTATTATTAATATTTTATTAAAATAAAAGGTCACCCGTATAGCATATGTTATTAAGGCCTCGACTAACGTCGAGGGTTATACGATTCGCATCTAGGCGGGTGGGAGATAATTTGATTAATATTCTCTCTTTAGGCTGGTCGTCTGCTGAGGTAATATTATAAATAAAGTATTAACACCTTACTTCTGATTAGGAGTAGAGTGCTGCTACAGTTGAAGTGAGGTTTTATTTTCTGTAAAAATAAATATATATATATTAATATATAATATATATATATATATATTAATAGTATATAGATAATATTGTATATAATAATAATACTTAAAGTAAATATTATTTTTTATCTTATTTTAATATAGATAATAATAATTTAGGTTGACGGGATATCTGCTTCCTCATCCGCGGATTCTGATACATATTTTATACGGATTCTAAATAATATTACTAGGATATACATAAAATATTCTTTGAGCTAGATTTTATTCGCATAGCCTAAAGTTGAGGTATATATATATATATATAATATATATATATATAATCAGTATTTGACATTACTCGTGCGTACGGGGGTAGAAAAGTTTCAATAAAAATCTCGAAAGTTTTATGTGCATGCTTACTGAGATCTATTGGATAACGGATCTGAATACTTTATCTCTCTATATTCTATAAATTTTAAAAAATGTTATTCTAATATATTAGAGTCAATTATTTGTTCAAATATACTGAGTAATTTGATTATTGAATACATTTTGTTTGCACACTTACTAATGCAGATGGACGTATACCTGAGGTTTATAGCGAAGACCGTTTTGTTGAACTCATATGAAATCGTCTGATACTAATATTTTCTAATTATAATATATCGAATATATAATAAACTCATTTATAATTATGAGAAATTGTGTAAATCTATAAAATAATGAGATTTAAATATTTATGATGTAATAATATAATAATGATCAATTTAAGATTTGTTTTTAAATATATTTCTAATGTATTATATTATAATAAGAAAAAGATGATTGATTATGCATCGTATGCTAATCTTTATTAAGAATAAGATAAAATGATAAATCTTATTATCTAATAAAGTTTCTTACAATATGATATTATGCTGAACAATCTTTAGATTACATAATGCATAAACGGTCGGCAATTTGAGTAGTTATAGCTGATAACTTAATATAATATATTTAGGTTATACATATTATTTTCTAAGCTAATTGTTATTCTAAATTGTTCTTTTATGATTGTGAGGATGTCTAAACAAATCAGCTGACGAAATCATGTTCTAAATTCTCTTCGAGGTTTGGTTGTTCTTACAAAGAAGCTAAACAAATTACTTTGATAGTGGTTACTTGCTGATACTTCAATCTTCTAGCTCCTTGAACTAATGATTGATTTAGCAACGAAGTAAAAGCGATGCCAAACTCTAGTGGTGGTTCAGCTGTCTTGAATAGACTATGCATACTGGAAAAATAACTCTAAAGATAATTTGCTATAAGGTTCTCCTATTTAGTGGAAATATAATACAATAGTATTAACTTCATGAATTCTCATTTTAACAGTAGTTCGATTATCCTACGGTGTCTTGCTGAGATAAGTATAAGGTGAGGCAGTAGTTTTACGTAATGAAGCTTGGATTATGCAGTAGTTGAGGTTTTGGTCTCTGGTGTGGAATATTTTTATATATATATATTAGTGATTCGCTATTATATCCGAGGATAATTTCGTCGTAATCATATGAGAGCCACAGAACACATAAGTAGTTAAGTATACCAATATATACTATGCATGGAAATAATTAATATAGTATATATATCACAACAAAATGGATATTATGCAGTATTTTGACCACTTATGTACTACTACAAGATATATTATGTTAGTTGACAATCATCACATAAAGTCATACACACATATTTATGCAAGATAGGTCAAGGTGTTACTTTATGTGAGAGGCTAGTGTTGACTTATGATAGGGATGTGAGTGAGACATAAGTCATTATTAGCTAACTACAGTATACCTAACGAAACATACATAGAACACCTGCTTAGAGGCACGTGTTGTTATCTCATAGTACTTATTCAGTTATGTAATTTGCATCTGTGGATAATATAAAATATACTGTATCTAAATAGATAAGTGTATATATATTGGATATTATACACTACCTTAGGTAGATTGATTATGACTATTATGTAGATTTAAATTGATCTAAACTCATACGTTCAATTCTTGCCCAAACACAACTTGAGGAGCTCCTCTAGTATATCATTAGGGGTATTGAGAGTATCACGTGGATTTTGTGTTACTATCGCAGTATGTATTAGGTCATTCACTAGAAAGGTAGATTATTATTTTCACAATCGTTAATAATAAATTAAGAGTATAATGCAGGTATTTATTACTTTATCATTTATATATCCAAATTTCAATTATGTGGTCATAAATAATTACTTGAATAAATACTTAATGTGAGGCTGAATTTTCACTCAGGAGATAATATGCGAAATAAGAACTCGGGAAAATTTATCTCTATATATCGATCTATCACACCTCCCCTGACTTACCGAGAAAAGCTCATAGTATATGGTCTTAGCCAACAATGCTAAACTCATTCCTATTGAATTGTGGACTCGAGAACTCCTTGAGACTTGGAGATAGTATTTCTTTTTTGTAATGCGGGCGGGTCGAAAGCATGCTGTCAAAGTACGCAGGTCCACAAGTTGATCAATCGTTATTTTACTGACAAAAAAAAAAAAAAATTTTTTTTGAATCACTCGTGAAAGAACAAGCCATAGATTCCTTCCATCTTCTAATGGAGGCAATGATTTCTGTTAATAGTATATCAAGAATGCGTCTTTTTTCTGGCAATACAATAGGTGGTCATACTCACGATATTTCTATTTACCCAGCCTTCTACCATGAGGGCTGTCGAATAATTATAAATCATAATTATATTCATCCTCTACAGGTAGTAAACGTTCTGGTAGTAAATTCCGGGTGTTCCCAAATTTGCTAATATACAATAGCTTTGTCCTTTCTCGGTTAAATATAGTATATTCGTCTAAAAATTTGTATTAGGTTATTTAATTTGTTTATCTCATGATGAATACTGATTTTTTGTGCATTTCTATGAGTAATATGTTTATATGGTTTTAACACTTTGAATTCCTCAGTTTCTATACCAAATGCTCTATGGTAGACTATGTAATATGTACGTTGTGACTATATTCTATGTCAGATACTATACCATACGCTTAACAACTCAGAATGATAGTGTTAAAATATAGTTACCTACTATACACCATAGTATCCATCTCTATTTATATGCATTACTGAGATTATGTTCGAAGGAGTTATCATCGGTTTCTTGATAATTTAAACTTCTATTGGCATATAAATCTAGATAATATTATTAGATGTGTATTTATCTCTACATATCGGCTTCTGATTATACTTTTACATTTACAATTTCTATCTTGAATTAGAGTAATGAGTAATATGTTTCTTTTTCATCAACCTTCTCTGTCATTTTACTTAACTATTTTGATCTTTGTGCATATGTCTTAAGAAAAATGTATAAAAATCATTGCTGTTTCTTTCACTTGTGATAGGCATATACTGTTCGATCTCAATAACATAAGATTTCAATAGCATGAGCTTATAAACGGTAACTAGGAAATAAGCGACATAAAATATTAGGGAAGCACAAATCTTTAATAACACAATAAATAAAAAAAATTAAAAAAAAAAAAATGAAGAAAAAAAAAACAAAAAAGAACATGAATTATGGATTAACAAGATAAAAAATCAACAATTACGCACAGTTTAACATTTCTAAATAATCTTTCATCAAAGCTTCTTTAAATAATACTTCTTTAGTTCGATATGCAGCATCTAATTAGAGGCACGAATTGGAATCGATTTATCCCATGATTTATCAAAAAAGAGAATACTTATCGTATATAACATTATTTAGGATTTCATCATGGGGGATATTAGGGGCAACCTGATGTCAGACAGTTTCAAAAGATTCTCACCCTACAACTCTTTGGGTTTGAGAGCGAGACACCTTTGATTTAGGCTATCTTTCAACTTCCGGAAATGTATATAGCACACACCTGGTTTTATCTATCTCACAATTATCTGTTCGATTAATCTCATCTCTGGCTTTGTGCAGTTGATTTATATCAAACATCTATTGTGTCTTTAATGTTAAAGAAATAAGTTCTCTTTTTTTTTGCTCATACATGGATATGAGGTGAGAAAAATCCGAGCTTTCCTCTAGCATAGAAAACAAGATAATCTGTTAGGGATAAGCTATTGAATTCTTCATTTAATAAATTTTCAATATATTTCTCAACAATTTAAGTAGTACTAAATTAGTATAGAAAACATAGATGGCCAAACTTGACGATTGAGGCATTTAAACCGGTAATCTGGGAGCGGCTAGCAATCAATGAATGTTTCTTGGTTCTTAGCGTTAGACTTATAATGGCATGAGGTGGTAAAGAATAGCTGTTATACATTTATTATTATTTTTATTTAATTCTGAGCAAAAATAATAAATATCTATCTAATAATTATTTATACTTTCTAATTATATGTTTAATAAATAACAACCAACAATAATAGAGAATTAAAAAAAGTCCTCCTAAATCAAATTTACATAAAGATCCCTGTTCTATCCAATTAAGACGTACTAATAGATGAGTGACTGGTTATATGTAGCAGAAGGTGAAATGCTGAGATTAGTCTATGTCATTATAGAAAGTGTTAAGCTATATATATATAAAATAGACTAGATGGCTTATAAGAAAATAACACTAGTCAGATGTACTTATGATAAAATGTATCAAACTCAGGTTTAGAGCAAAGTTCTCAAAAGAAATATACAATAATGCTCCGATCGGAGCAAGGCTGCAAATTAAGAAGTTGGGCAAACTCACAGGTGGAGTAACGGTTGGACACAACTAAAATTACAACTATGGGCACAAACGAGGTGATTACCAGAAACCTTTACCTTTGTGGATTGTAGTCAACATAAGATTGATCAGAGGGTGGAGCAGCGGAGGTGTATTAGTCTGAGATTCAGAGCCGTTAGACATGCGAGACACGAAGAAAGAGTTACATCACATTTATCGTAAATAAACGGAGAGGCAGGTATTTACGGTAGGATTTGGGGAGGTTCACACCTCTCGGGTGCCGAAAAGCAAGAGAAGTTACATTCAATATCATACTGGAATAAAATATTCTTATACGGCGGAGAGTGTCAAAATCTTAGTATAATAATCACTTAGTAAGTATATAATATAAGAGGGGAGTAATTAGCAAAGTTTGACAGCGAAAAAAAATTGAAGTTAAGCAGATTAATTTATGAAGTAGAGGAGAGTTAATGAGTCTCAGCAAGCCTACGGCTTATAACACTTTCCATAGGTAGATCAAGCAAATGGATATGTGGAAACACCCCGATTATATGTAATATTTGATATAATTATTATTACACTATATTTTTTAACTCTACAATATAACTCAATAACAAAGGGCGAACAACACCCTTATGCAAGGCTAGCAACTGGGGTGGTGACAGAGAGTATTTACGAAAAGCGCCTCGGAAACATCCAAGTTTCCTAGATTACTTGTTAGTATTGAACAAAGAATACAAGTTATAAGTTATTAGAAACTATTTCTAAGAAAGAGAATCTTAAGGGGGAAAACGAAAGGAATCTATGATCATAAACTATCTCACAGATAGATCGATCTAAAAAGTTACAACTATTACAGAGAGAAACAAAAATTATTTCTAAATTTTATTCGCGAAACGCTTAGGAGCAATAGCATGTAGAACTCATTTCTCTGAAAGAAGATGGAACATGAATAGATTGGATAATAAGTCTTGGGGTGCTAGACAGTTAAATAGGATTCTGAATGTTCAACGCATGTTACATCCTTATGTATTCGATGAGGGAAAGTTATTCGATTGCCCGAGGATATACTAGGCATATAGGGAGACCAGGTGGATAATTTCTTTTATAAGTATAATAATTGACTATCCCGGTACGGCGCAACAGAGATCCAGAGAGCTGGGTGGATGTGGCTGCTTGGTTCATCGGGCCTAGTGCCTCTTGCATAACTCCACTATTTTATATAGTGGCTGCTTATGTGAAGGGATGAGGACGCCTCTAGGTATCACATTACAAGAATTAATTAGAGTAAATTTGTTAGTTTTTGATGTGTAGGGAAATGGAGGGGAATAAAGAATGTATGCATAGTTGAACAATAAGCGGCATATAAGTGAGCTGCACTGAAATTCACAAGAGAGATTAATATAAAGGATTGGTATTAATAAACATATCACACTAATTTTATGTATTTCTATAGAATGAACTCTGGACTGAATGTCGGATGCGCAGAAAGGTTACTTCTTTAAAATTTTTGTTTTAAGGTGCATAAAATAATAGTAATTTATTCAAATACGACGCAAGTTAGATTTGTTTTATTTATATAGGGACGCATACTAATTTCTTGCTTTGTGCGCACAAGAACATATTTATTGAAATTGAAGAGGACTTAGTGTCCTTCGACTTATGGTGTCCCTACGTGGGCGGCGAGTTGGCAAAAAGAGTCTCGAACCTATGTATATGGGGAAATAGGCCAGCAGTTTATGGGGACAGCTCGTGAGGATTAAAAGAAGTTCCGATTGAATGGACGAGCTTATCAACGTCAGAATAATTTGGGGAGGTCTGCGCTTACAGGACCTACCTCTGAGCCTAATATCTAAGTGACTATATACAGATAGACATAAATTTCGAAAATATTGTATTTGCTTGTTGGTGCGAATATATTTTGAAAAATTCATTTAAGGTATTGAGAGACAGATGCTTATATTAAATAAGGCGATGAGATGATAGGTATGTGGCAGTGTTATGACTGGATCATACCTATAAACTTCTGTCTACACATGCTGAATGAATGCAATCTTCCAGCAGAAGGAAGATTGAAGTTGATAGAGCAGTCGAGGAAAGGTTCTCCAAGGCAGGGATGCAAGCTTCAGAAGCAAAGTGTTTGAACCGGAGGAAGCACTGGAGGGATAACCTTCCAGTCATCTCCTCCTTCCTTAGTGTTAAAGTGTCATAGAGTGAAGAAATAACCTTTTTAATTAGTTGAAAGGAGGTAGAGGGGAGGAATTAGCTCTGGAATTGTCTAGTGTGGAATTTTAGGGAAAAGTTTTGAGGAAAGCAGTTTTAAGTTTATTAGCATGAAGTTAAGACAGAAGTATTACCGACAGAGACACAAGAGGAGAGAGTGAAGGAGGGAGGGAGGGACGGCTGAGGAAGGAGGGAGGGAGAAAGAAGCCAAAGCTTGAGTTTGACATTTTAAACTGCAAATGTCAGAAAGAGTGCGAGGGAGGAAGAGGAACCAGAAAGATTTTTTGAAATTTCTGTCTACGAAGAAGGAGTATGGTGAGGAGAGACTGGGCAGGTTGCTCTTTTTGTCATTTTGGGACGAGAAGCTGTATAAAGCAAGAGATGGATTTGAAGGCGACAATAATTTTTGACAAAACAAGTTTTATCAGTTTTTAATTATTTTTTTTAAGTGATTTATATAAATATTTTGACTTAACATGCTTATAAAAACATTATTATAAAGTGAATGTAACATATTAACACCACCACCCCTCCCAAACCAAAATTAAGAATTTGGTTTTAAAGGTAAAGGAAAACCCAAATAAATAAAACAGAAAACCATCACGGTTTTTTTTTATAAAAAAAGACATTGTTTTTTATTATATGATATATAATTATATATATATATAATATATACTATAAGTAATATTATATATAATATATAATATATATTATATATATATATATATATTATATATATAATATATAATATATATATTTATATTATATATATATTATATATATATATAATCATATATATACTACATACTATATATAGTAATTTTTATATATAGTGAGGTATATATAGTATATATATAATATGATATATTTATATCATATTATATATATATATATTATTATAACTTTAATATAATATATATATATATATATATATGTTATATATTGAGTATATATATATAAGATATATATATATATATATATGATATATATAATATATATATACTACATATAATTGCCGATATATAAAATATATATATGTATATATATATTATATTATTAAGTAGTGTATTATATATATATATATATAGTAATATATTATATTTATAATATATATGTATCTATATATATATAGAATAATACCGTATATATCAGGTGTTTCTCAAAGTGGGTCGATAAGCGCCACCTTGTGGGCGCTGAGGCACTAGACGGGGGGCGGTAAGTGGGCCTGAGAAAAAAAATGGGGGGTGTTGAGGTTGTTTAGGGATGTTTAGTTGCATTATTCTTATATATATTTATACTGAATATATATATATATATTATATATATATATATATATATATATATATATACGTATATATTGATATAGTATATATATATATTTTTATATATATATATATATAATATTAGTATATATGATAATTGTTGGTCGTTTGTGAGTTTTGATAAAGTTAAAAAAATTGGGGGCGCTGAAACAATATGGATTTTCATAGTGGCGACGGTAGACGAAATCATGTTTGAGAGTCTATGGTGTGTACTATATATATATATAAATTAATATAAATATATGCAGTACATATATTATATATATAATAATATAATGACTATATATATAATATATTATTATATATATATATATTATATAATATACTATATATATATATTATTTATATATATATATTATAATATATATATAGTATTATTATAATATATATAGTATATATATATATATATACTATATATATATATAGGCTATATATATATATTATTATATATATATTATATATATATATATTAATATATTTGATATATTATATACCATATATTATAAATAATTAATAGTAATTATTTAATATATATAATTTATAATTAAAAATTATATATAATATATTATAATATAAATCAGAAGGAGCTTATTAAGGTGAGGTTTTTTTACCACATATTATTATGAGAGAAATTGAAATTGAATAATTTATACGCATACTAATATATATGAATTTGATAATACGTATGAACCAAATGATTGAATGAAATTTCTTTGAAGTGCTTAATTCAAAAATGAATTTATATAATATAGTAAATGCAAGACGTATAGGTATAATATAAAAAGATTCTTAGGCTAATGATGTTATATTAACTTTCTATGACTAAACGTTGTTAATAAAAATACTAAATTTGATAAAAGGCAATATAGAGCAATTAATTCAAAGTCTAATCAGTGCTGAACAAATGATATATAGACTAATTTATTCCTGAAAATTATCATATAAATATAGTTTGTAAGAAGAAAAGTCATATATATAATTCCTCTATATAGTATTATATATTTAGGTCAGTATATATGTACATAATATTGGAGATAGCACCTATTATATACATAATAAAATAATATAAATATGCGGAGAAGTAGAAACGGATCAAAAGATAATTAATTTCTAGTGGGTAGATAAAGAGATCATGAGTAAAGATAGTAAATTTAAGCTTGTATAAAAGTAAGATTAGTCGAATGAAATATTTTAATTTTTTTATCACTTAAAAATAATTATTTAGACACGCTCATAGTATAAATACTTAATTCTTTCATAAGTTATATACGTAATTAAGTAAATATCTCTAAAGGTAATAAATGGGTTATATAATGAAATAACTATAGAAAACAGTAATTATGAAATGTAATGAAACAAAAAATATTAGAGATTTTATAGTATTAAAAATAATTTCGTTATAGTATTCTACCGAAGTTTGAGATGGATTACACCTGCTCCTCTAAAGTAAGTGGAAGATATTATGATGTGCGGATTTATAGATTAGTTTAATAAGAAAACTGCATGTTTAAATTAGTAACAATGGTATTAATAGATAATATATAAAGCTTGCTCATATTGTTATAGTAATAGTATTAGTATATATATTGATTTGTTAGCTTTTGGTAGTATTGGCGTAATTGATAATTTATGGTTATCTATTTTTATAAATTGAGACAGTAGCTAATGGTGCGGTGTGCCCACTTCGAAGAATGTTATCGAGAGTTCGCGAAATTCAAACCGCGTTACCTCAGATAAATATAGTTGAGTACGTCTTAACTCTGATTTTGCCATGTTAGTCATGCACTGTCTAATTCTCATTATGTGCTAACTTAAAATACGTTGAACTCAATAATGGAGATATTTCCTACACAACTAAATTATAATGCAATACTAATCGAACTGAGTATAAATAGGAACTTCTGATGCAAGTAGTATGTGAAAAACCATGAAGAAATGTTTAATGTTTAAGGCGTCGAAAATACCAGCGGAAGATTTAGTATTATGAAAGTACGTGCATGACTAACATTTTAGTTTCTAAGGATTACGTTAACGCGAGAATCTATTGGTCAGCGAAAAAAAAAATTCTGTTGTCTATGATCCAAATTTTCTCATATATTTTTTTCTGTGATAATGATTTAATTATTACGGCTAATCAAAAACGTTTTAAATATAAAAAAATTAAATTCAGAATAATTAGTCGCAACATCACATGACTCCAAGAAATGAGTAGAGCGATTTCACGAAGCTCACTGAAGAGGCTGTAAAACAGCTTACGATTTTGAGATTTTTCTCCGAAGTGATTGATTTTTAACCAGAATACCTATGAAATTTAAAGAGAATGATTGAGACGATTCTTATAGAAGTGCTTAGCATTCTCTGTATATTATGGTATTCAGAGGACTACTTAAGTTTAACGTTTATTTTCTCTAAAATCAATGATATTTTTCAAGTCTGAAGCTAAACTAATAATTAATAATTAAGTATTTGATTATATAGATAAATCAATAATGTATCTCTTATCGGTTTAAATTTTTAATCTAATTTCACCCTGTACGATTCTGACATTCTTAATTCTTTTAAGAAATTTTTACTCATTATTATAATGTGGGCACAGCTATAAGGGGTGCCTCCTTAAATCATGATTTAGAAGAATGTGAATAGAATGTTTTATGCATATCATAGATTTATGTTTGAGCAATCAGAGATGAAGAAAATTTTATTAACATTTTGTGATCATCTCACAGATTGGAAATCAAAAAATATTTGATGTGATAGAGAATGTGAAAAAAAAGGCCCTTTTTGAGATATTCAAGCTTATTAAAATAAAGAAAAAGATTTGATGAAAAAAAATTATAAGTATTTTTAATTCTTGAGTGTCTTTTCAACAGTTAAGTCATATTTTGGCAATGTCACAGCTAAAAGTTAATCAATATAGAGTAATAAATATCTTATATTATAATTTGTAGTTTAAATGGATACTCAACGTCAGATATTTGTGTCAATAAATTATTATGCGAATTATTTAGTAAATAATATATATATATAATATATATATAATATAATTATATATATATATATATATATATATATATATATAGGTATATAATAATATATATATATATATAGATTATATATATTATATAATATATATATAGTATATAGTGGCTTATTTCGAATCTTTTCTTAAAAAATCCGATATTTTTTGAAAATCAATCGATATGATGTATTTTTAAATATCGATATATTGATATCGGTGAGAGCCAGGGATTAGATTTTAAATAGTGCAGAGAACGGCATTTTCAACGAATTTTTACGCGGCAGTGTAATCAAGACGTGTTTTTAAGTTCTTTAAATTTGTGCAGGAACTTTTTAAAAGAGATGAATTTTTGTATGAATTCATGTTCGAGTTTTGTAATGGATTGTGAATGCAGTTTACTTCGCATTAAAACAGTATAGATACAACTACACTTACAAGTGAAATAGTAATTTTGATTTTTAGTTAAACTCACAAATACCAAACCTGTGGCCGAAAGGAAGGAACACCCTTTTAGGTTAATCCTAACCACTTTTATGTGGGTAAGAAAGTTGGAAGCAAAGGAAAGGTTTTTAGTTTCTTTTTTAGAAGCTATTGCAAGGAATTACCATTAAATTGTATTCATGAAACTATTTTATATATATATATATATATTATATATATATATATATCTATATATATATATATATATATATATATATATAATATATATATCTATAATATATTATATATATAATATTATCACGGCCCCTAAAAAGGAGTTCGACGCCTTTCTTAGGCGGGCTCGAGACGATGGGGGAGCGGAGGGGGTGGATGTGTTCATACTCCCGAGGGGAGGTGTCGGAGGACCCCCGCGACACCCAGCACCAAAGAGCGGGGGTTCCGAGACCATCCCCCGGAGGGGGGGATAGTCCCCCCTCGTCTAGTCCCCCGATGAGGCCGAGAGACCCCGAACTCTGACATGCGGGGTAGGTCACTTCCCCGTGGGTAATTCGTTAGTTTTAAAACACCTTCAACACTTGGGCGCCTATTGTTTTTGCGGTCAAAGTCTTTTTTGTTTTTTTATCTGTGCAGTGCATATGGCAAAACAATGTGTAGCCGTTACTGTAGGTGCTGTCGTCTCTCCTAGTTTACATGATGTTGCTCTTAGACAAAATAACCATATATAATATAATATATATATATAATATATATATATAATATATATATAGTATATTTTATATATAATATATATATATATATATATATATTCCTATATATAATATATATATTAGTATATATAAATATATAGTCGAATCAAATGCGATATATCCATACTGCGGATATATCGATAATAGTTTCGATATATCTGAATCAATGATAGCTCAGACGAAAATTGGAACTTTTACCTATATATTATATAATATAATATATATATTATATATATATTATATATATATATAATATATTATATATATATATAAATATATAAATATATATATATATATTATTATATATATATAAGTATATAGTATAGGATATATATATTATTTATACTTATATATGACTATATATAATTCTATATCGTCAGGGCTTTGGGGGGTCAGTACAAGTACTTGTACTTGTACTTAAATACATTTGTTTGTAATGTAGTTGTACTTGCAGTTTCTAAAAACCAGTTGTACTTGTACTTGTATCTTTGCACATTTTGTATCTTGACGCAAATTTGGCTAAGCTACTTGCAAGTACTGATTTAAAACGCAATTTTTAGCTTGCAATGTATATGGTTCTTTCTTTTTCTTAAATCATCGTTTTCCTCACGATAGATATCCTCTGAAAAAAACTTCCATTTAAAGAAGTATAATAGTATGCTCATGTAAAATATATATATATATATATATATAGTATATACGTAATATAGTAATATATATATATATATATATATATATACTATATATTATATATAATATATATATTATATATATATATATATATATACTTATATATAAATATATTACCATCTGAAAATATTCGCGGGACTACGTCATGTTGGACCAAGCATCTTCTCGGCCTTCTATTCCCGAAACTCTTGGATTCCGGATGCCTCTATAAAAAAATTCTCTGTTGGCAATGGTATTCTCGCTAGTCCTTGAGTTTATACACTCAGCGAAAGGTGTTTCACCCTTTCAGTGGGAACTAGCATTACTTCTTCTTCTCCATTCGGCCTTCGAAAAACTCGGTTCTCTCAGGCTTCTCGCAGGAATGATCCGTGTTTCTAATAGGCGCATAAGATTCCTAATGCTGGTCCAAGAGTTCTCTACAGAGCATAAACAAGTAAAAGGGAACGGGTTTGCTGCCCTGCTTGAGCCTATATATATTATTATTGATTATGTATTATTATTATATTATTATTATTATTATTATTATTATTTATTATTATTATTAGATTATTATTACTATATTAATTATTATTATTATTATTATTATTATTATGTATTAATTATTATTATATTTTTATTAATTATTTATTATTTTATGTAATAAATATTATTCTCAACTCCTTGTCCCGCGTATGACTATAAGGTGGTGTTAGCTGCAGAAATATGTTATTCATATTTCTACAGCTTTTCGTGGGAAGAGAAACAATGAATGTAGTTGGGGTTAGCAATAGGTCTTAGTAGCCAAACGAAGATAATTCCCTTCATATGATCTGGATGTGGTCGCTATACATCAAACTCTTCTGGCCCAGTTTAAATTTTAGGTTGGGCAATTTGTATATCAACTTACAATCCAAAGTTTAATTATTTTCTTTCAACAATTCTAATAATCCAAAGATAATAAGCCGGAAATATTGTCGCTTCCTCTCTAGTTTAAAATTTCAGAGAAATTAATAACTTTAGAAAAAATAATTTTTAAAGCAAATCTGTTGCCATCGAAAATTTTGTTCCTCCTCCAATTAATTTTATCACAAGATATAAATTACTATGCTTCTTTCTATAAATTTAAAAAAGTAAAGAGACTCATTGATTTAGTAAAATTCCTTTGTTACAACATAATCTGGCCAGGTCCTCAATCTAAAAGCCTTCTCATCTTGATTCTGAAGTTCTATCTTAGCACCTTTAGTTTAGAAGTTCTTGCATGCCTTGCAGTTTCTTCTTTCTCTGTTTTGTTTCTTTCAGTTTCTTCTCTCTCTTTTCTCACCTTCTACATTTTTTAATTTCCGTCCGATCTTCGACAAACCAGTCAGGATCATTCATATAGAATTATAGTAATATTATATAAATATATAGTATATATATATAATATAATGATAATATATATTATATATAATACTATATATATATCATTATATATAATTATATATATTATCATTATATTAATATAATATATATATATATTATTTATGATATATATATATTATATTTAATACGTATATCAGTAG
>JABUQX010128140.1:0-15000 GCA_015478945.1 Trachelipus rathkii
CGAATATGATATAAGGTAAGAGGCACGGAAGAAGGCTGAGGATGAGGAGAATTCTATTCTCATTATTATTGAGATTTTAGCTGATTATCTTCACTAAAGCAGAATGAATCAGAGTGAGGCGTATATGTATGATATTTTATTTATTCAAGATTTTAGCCAACATACTATCTCATTCTACGTTTTTCATCTTTATGTAATGATATCCCTATTTATTACTATTTAAGGTATTTTATCTTTCTTTATTCTTCTTAGGTAATTCCTATCTCTTTACTTTAATAAGACGAATTCATAATTTATATTTATTTATTATTTAATTCTCATCTTATCGGTAACTATTTATAGTAGTATCTATTACTGATAATGGTCTCTACTATTAATCAGAAAATATATTCTTTATAACCCTTTTATTCACAAGTGTTTTAGTGATGTTTTAAAGTTAGATTTAACTTTGTTTACGTCTTACCGATTTATTGTTTTTTCTATAACTTTTAAATAATTTATAAATAAAAAAAAATTATTCGCTTTATAGTAAGTTTATGGATTTTGCCTCTCGAGAGTGAAATATCTATATATTAAATTCCCATTAACATTCGATTTCCTCTAATTATATTAAGCAAATTATTCTCTATATACCTATACACCTAACTTACATAGGAATAAGGAGAGATATATTAAATATATTATTTTATCTTATTCCTTATTTATTATTTCTAGTTTAAAGATATTTAGAACCGCTTATGTTTACATTCATCACTTCCTGTATTGAAAATTGCGGAAGATGAATAAGTATAAAAAGTTTATATCCATAACAATCATCATTCTTTCTTATCATAAGAATTAATAAATTTACGTGTAAGCAATTCTTGTTATTGATCCAAAGGAAGGAACTTCAAATTACAATGTCTGAATCCTTGAAAATTTGCATTATACATCCATTTTGTAAAAAAAATAGAATTAGCTTGTACATATAATAAAAAATGTGTTTTTTAAGTAATACTATATTCATGATTATATTGATCTACTATTACCTCATTTTTTTTTGTTCCAACATTTTTACGAATGAACTATACATTGAAATTTTCATCTAGCTCTCACAAATATTCCCATTAAGTAATAATCTTAAAAAGTGAAATCAATATGTTTAGGTCAATGTTTATAATTGATATGATATTATTTCCTATATAATTAAATTTTATATGTGTGAGGATTGATATATGGGGTAAGGGACGATACTTGGACCCATTTATGTACTTTTGTTTATTATTGATGCAGTACATTTAGTGAGTATATATATAGTTGAATGGATTTATCACTATATCACAACCCGCTCTTACTTAATAAAATAGGTGGAGTGTAGGGCTTTCGATTTATAAATATAAATATAATCATTAACTATCCTCCGTTTCTACTATATATGTCCAATCTGCTATTTCTAATACTCACTACTAGTGATTCACTTCTACATATATTCTACCTTTATTTATTATTCTATTTCTACTATAGCTATATATTACAGGTTATATATACGTAGAGATACGTGAGACTACTTGACTCTCATTTATCGTAAGCTCTATTCAATACACATATTCACCATTTAGAGGATTGAGATGATAACTCGTGAGTTATAATGGTACATTTCACTAAAAGTTCACATCATATTATAATATTCAGTATATTACTATAATCATTCACTCTAACTATACAGATTAATGTACTTATGTCAGGCTAATATTCATTTAACCTATATATCATACTAGTCAATGAATATATGCACATATAAAACCATACGCTTTTTTATCTATAATTTATTTACCAGTCGAATAACTCTATTAATATGTGAGAAATTATGCCTCGTGAAAACTTCCTTCCTCACAAATCCTGTAGAATAATTAAGGTAGCTCATTTGCGCAACTACGAGTAGGAAATATTATAAGTATAATATTATAATGTAATAGTATAAATATATAATTAATATGATATATTCTATTAATATAGTATTCATTATTAGATATATATAATTAATTATATATATATTAAATTATATATATAACTATATATATCTATATTTATAGTATTATATATTTATAAATATAATATATATAAATATATATATATTTTAGTATTATGGTACATGTGAGCTGGATGCCCCGCAAACCTGTAAAGTTTTTTTTATGTTGAAAAGTTAAAAATGCAGTATAGTTGACCAGAAAATTGCTTTCGGTGTGAAGATCAGATTCTTTTCCTTTTTTTTAAATTTTTTATAAAAATTGTAATGAACTTCAATATGAGATTTATTAAGTTTAGTTTATTAATTATTTTTTAGGTACGAATTTTCGTTCAAATAAAATAAAATGATAATACGTTTTTATTATTAAAATTAAATGACAAATACGTTTTCCCAATAACTTAAAAAGGCAAAATATCAAGAAAAGAGCCAGGAGAGAATTAATCTCGCAAAGAGTATGACACTGTACACGGAAAACCAAATAACATATTTGGGAATCAGCGTATAAAGCTATTTACCCGAGAATGTAAAACCAGAAAAACAAAAAACAAAACAAAACAAAAAAAAAACTCGAAAAGTACGACACTTACAAAAAAATAAATTACATATTTCGGGAATCAGCGTAATAAAGCTTATTATAATGAGCAACGTCGTTTTTATGATTTAAAAATAACGAATACCCAAGGGTAGATAGACCGCATTATGGCAGGAATCGGGTCTCTCGGCCTCTAGGTGGACGACGGGGGGGACTTCGATCCCCCGTCCCCCCATCTGCTCGAGCCCCTAAAAAAATATATTTCCTTGAACTCCAATTTTTAGGGGGCTCGAGCCGATGGGACAGAGGGGGGGACGAAACGAATTTACAATGGTAATAAGCCTTTATACGCTGATTCCAACTATGTACATTTTGTTTTTCTGTAAGTGTCGTACTTTTCGACGTTTTTTTGTTTGTTTTTAACATATTTCCCGGTAATAAGCTTTATACGCTGATTCCAAATATGCATTCTGGTTTTCCTGTAAAGCTGTAGATACATATTCGAGAATAATTCTCCCTGGCACCTTTTCCTGGAAATTATGCCCTTAAAAAAATTCAAATATTATAAACTGGATAACAGTTTTAATAAAGTCACCAAATCGTACAGAAAATTTTTTATCACTCCTTTATCCTTTGCTCTCTCTCTCTCCTCTCTCTGACCCCTCCTCTCTCTCTCTCATATTATGAGTATAATTATAAAAGTATATATATTTTCCTGTTATATATGATAGTTTGCCTCTATATATAAGTTATTATTATATATATATTATTATTACATCCAAAATGCTTACATTGTGTTTAACATTAAATTTGAAATAATGGACTTCATAAAGAATAAACATAAAATAGAACTTTTCATTCTCTTTTTAACCTAATTTAATTTTACCCTAATCATGAAAATTAAACAAAATTGTAAATAGTTACCTAATAATTTTATTACTCAGTCAAAAGGGTGACATTCAATTCAATGACTATATATAGATATTACTCCAAAATTAAAATATAAAATATCATTTATATTCATAAAAATTATATATATATATATTATATATAATAAATAATATATAATATATATATATATATTAATACTTATATATATAATATATATACTTTTTTTCCCTGTAAACATAAAATTCTAGTAACATTTCTTTGCAATAAAAGAATTAAAACGTAACATAGCACACACAAAGATTCACGAATATATGGTCCAAAATTTTTGAACTAGAGAATTTAAAACTACTCTTAAGCCAGCCGTACATGTATGACAGTAAAACAACAACCTTTGTAAATGGCAACAACCACATAATTAGTGCCGTTCTGAATGAGAGAGTGCTCTTGTTTCTAGGTTGTATCACTTATATCTTCTCACATTGAACCGTTATTACGTTGATTATTTACCACTGTGAAAAGTATATATTTATTATTTCCTTATTACTAAGTCACCGAAAAGTATTATAAAATACATTCTTATTCGCGTGGTCACTTAATTATGGGATGCCGTTTATAGTTCATTTATTAATGTCGAATTGTTTTTTTAAAGTCCTGGATATAGGAATCCAAAGCTTCTAAGGGCAGGATTTATACTCCCTAAAAAGCTTTCCCTATACTATGTTCCAATCCAGCGAATCTAAAAATAGTCACCGTGAACTAATACAAACCATTAAACTCGAATTTGTACGCCAAATTATTACGTGTCATTATGCAAACAAGCAATTTATGATCGTTGTTTTAAATAAAGCAAATTAAATATTTATCGCCATTTTCGTTTTTTCAATATTTTAATGACTTGCCGCGAAAACCATTTTAAATAGTTTAAACTAAATTTTTTGATGTATATAAATTCTGTTCCGATTAAACTTAGAAAGATTTTATATTATTCTGATTTGTGAGGTGAAGATGCAGTGGCGGCAGCTGTGATCTGCTACTCCCTCCTCCCCCCATGACCTTTCATATATATATATTATATAATATATATATTATATATTATATATATAGTATATATATATATATATATGAAACTCGCCAATCTTATAATAGTTCATATAATATAATATATAATTTTTTTTGAGTGCGCCTTTGCCTATGCCCCCGGACCTAAGTGGCCTAGCGCCTATATTTTTGTCCCATCACGCCTTTGCCGCCTGCGGACTTTCGCCGGCCGAGGCTGGCTGGTTTGCCTAAAACTTTTATTTTGGCAAATAACTTTAGTGCGATAATAAAAAGCATGCTTTTATATGGAAGAAAAACACATTTTATTAATTTTTGTAATTAAATATACCGTAAACTACACGTTTCTTCCATCCTCCCCATGTCCCTTGTTGGTCCATTTCCCCCAGGAGGTTCAGTCCGGCAGCGCTGAAGCAAAAGTTGAAAATTTCAGAGCCATAGTTTTCCAATTTATTTGTAGTAAGAACTATCTGAACCTGTTATAATATTTTATATACTATATATATATATATAATGGTATATATATATACTATATATAGAAAAAAATGTGCTATATTATATATATATAATGTTATAGTATCTATATATATGCCAGCGTTTAGTATATCCGTCATAAATATCTTAGAAACTATTAATGCTACAGTAAAACGGAAATAACATTGGTGGAATGCTGGTTCAATTTTTTAGTGAGGAAATGTAAAAAAAAAAAAAAAAAAAATCTCAAAAACTACAATTTAGCTACAGCGAAAAAGGATACATTTTTTAGGAATCCTTGGTAAATTGTACAATAGAAAATGCTTTATAGCGGCACATCTTAGGGGGCTCGAGCCGTAGGGACACAGGGGGGGACGTTTCCATACCCGGTAGGGAGGGGCGGAGGAACCCCCGCGACACCCAAATACCAAAGAGCGGGGGTTTCGGGAGACCCTCCCCGGAGGGGGGGAATTAGTCATTACCCCGGTAGTTCCCCGGAAGGCCGAGAGACCCGACTCCTGCCATCGGGGCGGTCAATTACCCTTCGGGTATTATTTAGTGCAAAAAAAAAAAGCAAAATTTAACTAGAAAGTCTATTTATTTTTCGAGAACTATTTATTTTAACGGAGAAAACCAAATTAAAAGGCTCTCTAATAGGCCTTTTTAATCATATTAGCTATAATTATTAAACTACTAATTTTATTTTTTTATTTTGTATTCTTTTTTTTAACATTTTCCTAGGTGAAATTTTACCCAGGATTCCAAAAAATGTAATTCCTTTTCGCTGTAGTATTGTAGTTTTTGAGATATTAATTTTTGTTTTTTTTACACATTTTCCGTAACAGAACTTGGCCAGCATTCCACCATGTATTTTCCGTTTTACTCGTACGCGCATTAAATAGTTTTAAGATCATATAGAGGATATACTAAACGCTGACCATATATAATATATATATAATTATATATATAGTATATATATATATATATATCCTATATTATATATTTACTATATATATTATATATAATATATATACAAGTGTTTACACTGGTTTAAGGTTTTGCCAACGCTTCTTAGCTTCTAACATACTTTTAAGGGTAAAAGAAATGCTTTGTTCCTGTTCATAGGGCGCGGCTATAGGCGCAGAGGATTGGCTGTGCGCCTTTGCTCAGTCCGCTTTTTAAAAAATGTTGCGCCTATGCGCCTTTGCCGCCTACAAATTGATAGGTGCGACCATAGTTGCCTAATCGGTGGCGCACGCCAAGCTCTGATATTATATATATATAATTATAATTACTTATATATATATATATATATATATATATATATAATATATATATATATATATTATATATTATATATTATATATTATATGGTATTGTCTATATGATTAGTGCATTTTCTGAAAGTTAACGTTTTTTCAAGATTTCTTTAGTGGCAAGCATTCTGGCATACATTCCAGAAGCTTGCACTAAAGATGAATTTTCTTAAAAAACGTCAACTTTAATCATAATTATCTCAAAATTTTAATTCAACCGTAAAAACTTTTTCGAAAAAATATATTTTATTCAAGATATAGACTTCACTATATATATATAGTAATATATAATATATATACTATTAGTATATATTAATATAATATATATAAATTATATATATTATAGATTATCTATATATAATATATACGTATATATAATATATATAAGTTTATGCTACAAAACATTAAAGTTGAAGGTTTTCTAGCTTTTGTTTTTTTTTTTTGTTTTTTTAACAATTTACTTTTTAAAACAAACTTTTTTTCGCTTCAAAATTTTGGAAAGATTACTTGTATAAATGCAATGGATACACACATTTATCGTCCCCCTCTTTTTCATCTTTAAAAACAGACCAATTGTAGTGTTTGCAAAATCTCTTTAAAATTGCTAAATCACTTGACCGAAATCTCAAAATCATGAAATTAAGTACAAATTAACAAAAATAATTTAAAGTTTGAACGTATTTTTTGCAGAGCAGATACGTGGTGGGTAGGGAAGCGTCATAAAGTTCAAGGTACTGGCGAATATCAGGGAAGACAAGTCCAGGAAAGCGTCTTCCCCTCAATGATAAAACATGCGAATTTCTATTTTTTTGTCGACCGATTCTTCGGATAATTTCTAGAAGATATTACTTGTCAACCAAGGTTTAGATAATATCATTGGATACTTATTTACAAGGTCTTGGCTTTTTTCTGTGATTTCTTCTTTGTGGCACAAGATTTAAACTTTTCTATGAAGAGTCTGACGTTGGACTATGACGTCACGTGCTTCAGGTATATGGGCTTACCCTTTGAAGCTCCTTTTAAATAAATCTTAAATTTTTCTACACAGATGTGCTTAAGCGATTTACCCTGAGTATATTTAATCTTTTTGATTTTGAATGTGTACAACCATTTAAACTTTATCGCAATTTAAATAGATTTTAAATAAGGCCAAAGTAACTACTTCAAATACAATCTAAAATAATCTGAATAATAGTGGAATTCTTAGTTTCCTTTACTAATTATTAGATTGGATAAAACTTGTTTCTCTTTGTAGAGCCCTCATGATGAATATAATTTTTAGATGTTGACAAAATTAAGAATGATTATTGGATTGCTGCACAGTTTAACCTCTATATTGATTAATATTTGAATAATAGTATTCCTAAGTGATTATATCATACATATTTTACCATTTTAAGTATTTATTGTTTATACTTGGCTAAATATGTGAAATTAATTAAGTTGTTTAAAAAAAAGTTTTGATAAGAATAATTAAGATATATTTATCACATTATCTCTACAAAAAAAATTAAACCAACGTAAAAATAATGGTATTTAGTATTTGTACTTTGTATATTATTATTAGTTTACCTACTCTATCTTAATATACCACCTTCTTTATCAGTGAAATAATATTCCCAAGTGTATAGATTAATATAATTTTTCTGTCAAGAATATAATAATATTTGCTAAAACAACAAAAAACAAGTACTTCTAAGGTACAGATACACGTATCAGTATATTGAGAAAATAACTGTATGATAAATCAACATACAAATGAATAAAATACAAAATGTCCATTTTGATATTTCTTAACACCTATAGGCCTATATCAATTTTTAGATTTTTTACTGAGAGTGCTTCCGTTCACCTATAACTATTAGGGTATGAGGTTATGAGGCGAACCTACCATTGCAAAAAATATTTAATCTCACTCCCTAAAAGTAGGTATATATATAAATACCTTTAGAAAATATATTTATCTTCCCTATATTGAGCTTAGTAGATATTTGAGATTTATATTTACGTTTTTGATTGTATAAGTATATATTAATAATTATAAATAATTATAACTAAATATAATATATTATATATATAATATAATAATTATATATATATTTAATATATAATATATATATATATATATTAAATATATATATATATATATATATATATATAATTATATTATATATAGTATATAGTATATATATATTTTATATTATATATATGATTAATAATATATTAATATATATAATATATATAATATAATTAATTAATGATAATATATACTTATATACAGTTTATCATCCAATTTTTTTCTTTATTCACTTACTTTATTATTATATACTATAAAAGAAATATGTCTAATGATTCTCATGTAGGATTGGGTCTTAGATACCGACCTATATAAAATTTGAGTAAATCTCTTTGGCTATCAAAGAATATAATCAGATTCAAAGTCGGATCTTATCAGTGACGCATTCTCACAAATGACGAACATTGTGTGTATATATATATTAAGCTATAATATTAATATATAATATTAATATATATATATATATTATTATATATATGATATATATATATATATATATATATATATATTATTAATATATATATATTACTATAACTATTATATATTTGATTTATATTATATACTATATATATATAATATAATAACTCATATACCATGGCGGATATAGTAGCAGGGGGGGTAGGCAGCTTTGAGCTCCCTCTACGTTGAAGCAATCTTGAGGCGAAAATAAAAACATGAATACTATAATTATATACGTTTTAGCCATAACAATGAGTTTATTTAAAGGGTTATTTATAATTAGTAAGAAAACGTATACAAAAGATATATATCAATAGTTACGAATATAATTAAAAGAATAATGAAAGGATAATATTACTTAATTAACTGGACCTTTTTTTTTTAATAAGACCTATGTTACTTTATTTTTTTAACACGAGATATTATCTTTTAGCCTCGGTTTATAGTGTTTTTATATTGATAATATATTATCTCACAATACTAATTTAAACCCATATTGATAATAGTCTAATACTCACTAGCTGTTAGTTCTTTAAACTCAGCTAGCTTCTTCTTAACATGATAATATATTCTTCCGTCATAAGAATTAGAATCTTATCATGAGTTAATAGTCATAATATCGCAATTTGGCGGCCGCCAAAAGCTGCTTATATATTAAATATATATATTATATATATATATTATAATATATTATATATATATATATTATATATTGTTAGCATTATTACAATATGCATTTATAAATACTATAGATAGATAATGAATGATTCCTATTGACTTGTATCATATGTTTTAGCTTGTGCATTAGTGCGGTTGTGTATATGGTATTTAGCGCGCAAAACAGAGCAATACTACTTACTTAAGTACATTTAAGTAATCCAATGCTTTAGTTAGAAAAGTTGGTGAGTATTTGAAGATCGTTATATTTATTTTATTTTATAACATTGATAATGAGAATCTCATACCTAGATAATAGTTTACCGGACTAGCATTATAAATATCGTTTTATTGAAAGCGCAAGTAAATAATTTTACTTTAAATCTTATAAGTAAAATTCATCATAACTCCGACTCCAAATGTATCCGGCTTCCAGACTCAAAATAATTCCTGCCCACGGTGTCACTTGAAACTCCAGCAGAAAATCTAAGCCCAAGTCGCCTGAAGTAAGTTCTAATACTTTCAAAGATTAAGTTGGGCTGACTAAAAATGATTAAAAATGAATCTAACAATTCATGGTCTGTTTGACTATTCCTAGAGACTCTTAATTTGATATCTAACATCAATAAAGGTCAACATCAAAAAACATGTAAAGGCCAAACAGAAACTTATTGGTATGGTGGTATTTGAATAAATGAGTTATTAAGTATTATGCAATTTGCGTGCTAGCATATATTAAATCACATATAATTACAGAGTGTAAATTCATTTGTGTGGCGTATATTAATCATATAATCAGTACTGGCTGACAGCTTTGCCATCCTTGTGCTGCTATACTTTGATAATATGAACCTCCTTATGTCTAACAGCCCCGAATAGTTATGTATATTTATAAATCACTAAATTGGATTAAGCAAATTTTTTTTTATGACACTTTTTCTAAATAATATTAGATTAACTAAAATAAATAAGGATCAAATTTTATAAATTTCTTATCATTAGACAATTCTTTAAGTATAGATAAATGGTTTTCCATCAAAATGAGATTTCATCACCTTCAATAAAAATTAATTATTATAAAGATGTAAAAATATTTCGCTGCTTGAAAATCAAAATTTTTTTTTGTTTAATATTTAATTATATCTTTTATGGGCTCTTGACGAGAAAAGTGATAAATGATATTACAATGAAATTAAATGTTATTAATAATTTCATTTATTCTTATTAATAATTTAAAATTATATATCTTAACCTACCCGACACCATAAATAAATATATGAATATATATATATATATATATATATATATATATATATAAATATATATATATATTATATATATATATATATTAATAATAGTATATATATATATATATATTATCATATATTATATAATCTATAATAGATATATTAATATATATATATATATATGATATATAGATATATATATACTTCAATTAATTTTATTACATTAGCAGAGCTTAAGTGTATAAAATTAATATAATAAATAGATAATAACTACCAAATTAACATAGAGAGTCACAGCAATAATTTAGGTTGGTTGAAAAATATATATTTATCACGTAGGCATAGCAGCAATACGCTGGGGCCATTGCATTCCCGTGTTAAGGAGAAAACGTCTAAACCCGCCTGGGATAAAGTTTTATCAACAGACAGAATAGAGAGAAAAAGAGAGCGAGAGAGAGGTGGAGAGAAGTATGAGAGACGAAGATAGAGAGAGAGAGAGAGAGGAGAGAGTATTATCGAGGTAGAGAGAGAAGTAGACGGAAGAGTAGATACCGTTATGAAGTAGGAGCAGGAGAGAGACGAGTATGAGCAGGCTACCGTCATTAGGTATCGAAACAAATCCAAAAAAACGAAAAATTGATTAAATACCGATGAAAAAATCGAACAAGATTTATTGTGCATAAAGAGCGGTAGCGAAGAAGAGGAGAATAGATAATATGAAGAATAGAAGAGAAGATGAGAAGAGGAGACAAGAGAGATAAAATGAAGAAGAGAAGTAGAGAATGAGAGAGAAAGAGATAAGCATGATAAATAAATCGAGAGAGAGAGAGATATGAGTAGATAGAGAATAGTTGGATAACTTACAAGAAGAGAAGTAAATTATATTTAATTAAAAATTATTAATGAATAATAAACTATAAATAATGAGAGATAAAATACTGTAGGTAAAAATATAATATAATAGGACATGATAAATAGGCTATCGTACATTAAGAATTATAATTAGAGTCCTTTGATAGGGCCCCTAAATATCTCAATTCACTAATATGAGTCTTATAATATTTTTTCATAATAATAGCTTGAGTAATATACTTATATAGTATTTGATAAATGATATCATAATCTTTATTTAGTATTATTTATTTATGATTTAAAAATTATTTAGTATATGAAGTAAATTGAATGGTTTAAAATTATTAAATTCATTTATATTATATATTATATATTAAATAATTATTCACTTATTATAATTATTTACATCTCCTTTTCATAACCTGCGTATAAAATTATTTAAGAGGCTAATTATTTACTCTAGACGAGAGTAATAATTAATTAATTATATTTTATTATATTATTAGAAAATTTTTCTCAAAAATCATTATTATTTTAATAGTAAAAATTGAAGTGAATATTAGTCTGAGAGGTATTATTATGTAATATTCTGAGATTATTCATAATAGAAACTTTCATATAATGATGAATTATTAAAGATTATTTAAATAATATTATGTAATGTAATTGAAATCTAATGCCGCATAATACCACACTAGTTACCAAGAGCATCTCATTAAGGTATTAATTGATAATTCTATCCATGTGGAATATATTTTTAAACATAGTATATAATATTCTATTCTTAGTACATTCTTTAATTATCTATTATTATTATTATTTAATAATTAAATTTGATGTTATACTATGATTAATAGTATTTAATTAATGAAATATGATTATATCAGTTAGATGTATTTATTATTGTCTAGTATATGTAATCTAATATTATGTAAACTATTCATTTAAATTTGAATGTAGAAGACATTACAAATTTCTTGGGTAAGCTTAAAGCATATACATACCCAAATCTCAAGCCTTCGTAAATAAGATTAAATGTAGTTGATATTATCTCATAGAGTGTAATTATGTGATACAATGAACAGTATAATGCCGCAATGTAATGACGCATTGAATAAGAAGAGCAATTCAAAGAAGGGACTTATTAGAATAAAAGATTTTGAGATCCTAAGGAGAGTGGTGTGAGTTCTATTGTAATAATAAAACTGAAAGGTAATAGACTGTACCATCGAGCCCTTTATGGAGGCCATGTAAGATATCGTTTGCGCTTTTTTGCTCGGAAGTTTGTGAAATTGTGAAAAAACACATCATATCACACGACCATTTTTTTTTCTCACCGCCTTAGAGGTTTCTGGAAATTCTTTACACCATATATCTTGTTTGAAGAAACTGAAGAAGAGGCTCCCTATTGTATTTCCCCTCTTGGATTGCTTCGATTTGATTGGAGATTGTTGGAATAAGGAGGAGGACGAGTTTTTTCGGTCACCCCCAATAATAACACTTTAATGTAAATAGGCTATAGCCAGAAGTGGTAGCGGAAGTAGAGCCTTGATATGCGATCAATGAAAAGTGATCAACGTTAGGCCTAACAAGTTTATCCTGAAAAATTTTTCGTGATATAGACACCATTTTAGCTGCAAAGAAGCTCCAGAAATAAGCAACCCCCCATAAAGCACAAAAAAGAGACCCGCAACAAATGATACTCCAACAAAAGAGACCCCAGACGAAAGAAAACCCCTGAAATTCCTTAAAAGAAAACCCCTGAAATTCCCCCGAATTGTCCTGAATTGAAACCCCAGAAAACCCCTAAATTGAAACCCCTGAAATTACCCCTGAGATTGTTCCCTGAAGTAAATTGTTTGAATTGTATATTGTTTATATGTTTATATGTTGATTATTTAGATGAGACTATCGCTTATTGATTTTTTTTGCTTGTTTATATTTTTCAATATTATTCTGATATTTGCATTTATTTATTTTTATTTCTGTATTATACATTTATATTTTTTTTGTAATTAAGGAATTTCTAAAGTTAATTCATATTGATTAAGATTAAATCTTTTTGATTATTTTAAGTATTTAAATGTTATTTGACTATGTACTGTGCGACGACGAACTATTGACTTAATAAAAGACTGACTTTGTTTTGGTATTTTTCTACATATTTCTTTAATAAACTTATAAAACTATATGTGTGTTTGTTTTCGCTCCTTCACTTTCCTAGCCAAATCACACCCACGCTCTTCTACACTTGTGTTTTTTTTTTCTATAATACAACTACAGTATCATCAAAGCCTTTTTCGTCGACGGAAAGAAAGGTTCAGTCTCCTTTGAGATTTGGGTGACAAGATCTTTTAGTTCTTCACTACTCAGTTTCTTGTCCCTCTAAATTTTGTATCAAAGTTCTAGCTCTTCTTCTATGCCTTCTAAGTGGTAAAAACTATAAAATGAAGCTGTCTTTTTCCTTTAACTCATCGATTGTTATGAGTAGCATGTGGAAAGGATGTAGATATGTCAATGCATAAGCAGGTGCATTTTTAGTAGAAAACCGTAATTCCAAAGAAGAGGTTATGGAATCTAGATAAAGAGTTATTAAGGATCCTCTCCAGAACTCCGTGGGATTTGTTGCTGGATAGTTGCTGCGGTGCAGCGGCCTACCAAAAATCCATGGTATATTCAGATCAAGTCCTAGTTGATCGGCGATTTGATTAGCTTCTTTTAACACTTCATCGGTGATTTTTTCTTCATCTTTCCGATGGCTCCTAACCATTTCCACAATATGTTGAATGGTCTGCGAGGTTTTGACAATATCCAAGGGTCCTTGGATTGGAGAGCAATTAACAACTGGCATCTAACATCGCAAGAGTACTTCTCAATCACGATCATATCAATAGCCATGATGATGCGACTTACATGCCGCTGAAGGCAACTGAACGGTGCATCACTAATATAAATATATATATTCTTCGTGAATAGCGAGTTTATATGTGCAATCAAAAGAGAAACCAAGAGAGATAAATATTCTCTACTGAGCTAAAAATGAACTTCGCATATTATTATTCGAGATATAAAATACATAAGCGTGTTATTTCTCGGAAAAATGAACACGACCACACTGAATATTTAATAAGAAAAAATTGTACCTGTTCAGGAGCACGGATCATTCTAGGGATGAGAATCACATGAGCAGTATAATTTGAGAGATGAATGAATGAGCATACTAAATAAATGTAGTATTCTCTCACGCAGGAACACACAAGGGTGAGCGCGTAGATCCGCTCATCAGCGAAATAAGGAAGTAAATATAACAAAATGGATACATCTTAGGAGATTAGAGATACCTTTCAGTTGACTTGTTTGTTGACTAGGAATCTCACTTCAAGTTGCTTATGAGACTTGAGTAATTGTGTTTTTTGGATCATGGGAACAAT
>JABUQX010128140.1:20000-34008 GCA_015478945.1 Trachelipus rathkii
ATTATAATTTAATATTATATATATTTATAATTATTATATTAATTTATAATTATTATATTAATAATTATTATATTATTATATATACTATTATTATTATTTAATTATTTAATTATTATTATTTTATTAATATTATTATTATTGTTATTCATTATTATTATTATTATCTATTATTATTATATTATAATATTTATATTATCTATTATATATATTATAATTATTATAATTAGTATTATTTAAATTATTATTTATTTTAAAATTTAGCTATATATATATATATATGTAAATTATATTATATTTAAATAATATACTATTATCGTAAGTAATTATTATTATGTATTACCATTATATATATATATATTTTTTTATTCTATAAAAATTTATAATTATTATTTAATACAATTTAATTTAATTATTCCCAATGTGTTTGCTGAGTACTATGACATTAATGTAATTTAGAATAATTCGATTAATTCATAACTAAAATTAGTTTTAAATAGCAGTTGTCAAACTAACAATACAAATAGAAGTTTGGAGGATTTGAAAGATATTCATATATATATATATAATATATATACATCCAAAACTATCATATAAGTGACCAGACACCAATATTGTTCTCAAACTCATTCAATTTTTCTCAAATATAAGAACCTATAATATATGTAATTATATATAGTAGCATAAAACAATTAAATATAAGTTTAATCACTTTAATTTGCTTTTATGAAGTAGTTATAAATATTATATAATATGATACATAACATATTATCATTTATTTAAATAAAAATGGAACACACAATGATTAATTTTTACTCAATAAAAACCAAAATGTGTGAACAATATATCTATCTCTGAGATGTATTATCGTCATATAATTATATATATAACTATATTAATAAATATAATAATTGAGTAGTAGTAGAGAGAGAACGAGAAACAGAGTAAAATATGGAGATGAGGAAGAATGACAGAGATGAGACTAGAGTAGAGGTTTTAGATAGAAGCAGAAGAGTAAAGAGTTTGAAAAGTATTTAGAAGACAGTAGAGAAGTATGAGCAGGAGAGAGAAAAGGAGCCATAGTACGCATGTAGCATGGAGACGTTGTATTTTTACGATTATGAACAGTAGTTAGTAGCGAAATGAGATGACTGATACCATTAGCAGGTAGATATCGAGTAGTATATTGTTGTCAGATAGAGATGTCAGCATTCTTCAGATTGATGTTTTAGATCTATGTACCGGAGATGTTATCCGTAAGATTTATGACGTGAAATGATCAAAAATAGAAAAATTAAGAGATGCACCGCTTATGAACAAGTCGCTAAATTCGAAGATGGATGGAGATTATTGATTAAAGATTGATTAATTAGATATTCTTATCATTTATAAATTATTAAGTTTCGAGAATATCTATTTATTATTTATTTAGATAATTAATCTTATTTATTATTAAATGATTAAATATTTTTAATTTATATCAAAAAATTACATTAATTATTCCTATGTCATTATTTAGCCTGTTTCCCAACCTATTTCTTATATAAGATTGCTTATTATGTTATTGCACAAGTACTTCAAATATAATGTTATGAAATAATTATAAGTATCTCATTTTATCTAAATATCATTTATTATTCGCAAGTTTATTGATTGAAAAGTTTGAGCTGTAAATTTATTAGATTATTTTAATTATATTTTTATTTAATATTTTGAAACTTTTAATAATCAATTTAATAAAAATATAATAATTAATATATTATACTTTGAGTAATAATAAATAAGATAATCTCCATAATAGATTTACATAATAAGAAATAGTAACAAATAATGAATAAAAGTGAGATCAACTTAATAATGAGAGATGTATCAATAACATTATGATATGACTCATCGAAACTAGGGTTAACTTATTAAGTGAAATGGAGAGTAAGGGAAGTTAAAAATTAATTAAGCTCACATAATTATAATATATATATTAAAAAAAATTTATATCTCATATAATAAATAATTACCAATCATATGAGGCCTTTTGAGAAAATATAAATCTCACAATTAATAGCCAATAATCTAGTAATATATAGAGTAAGTACGTGGTCTGATCATTCTTGGAATTTAATATAGATATGATATATGCGACATAACATTAAGATGATGCATTCTAGGATATTATTAAATATCAATTGACCATTAATATAAGATATAAACAATTATAATTCCTATTATTACTAATCACTTTATATAGAGTAATTATTATATAATACTTATATTGGGAGTCTTTTTGATAAGATATAGGAATATAATAACTTAATGAATATATAATGAAGTCGAAAATATCTCACTGAAATAAATTGCACTTTGATATAAATATATCATATGATGATGAATCGGATGTGTCTACTCAAATTAACATGACTAATATGAATAATAATAATTATAATAATAATTAATATTTAATTAATATAAATAATAATATAAACAATTAACAAATAATTATTTACTTATACAGAACTATATTGTATATAGGAGAAAAGACTATAACAACTATCTTTACTAATAAATTAAAATAGATATTAGATAGTATTTAGAATGAAGTACTACGAGAGATGAGCCACACCCACAACTTTATCACTACTAACCTATATAATGAGTAATATATTATATTCAGATTAATAAATTTTCTGAAAATGTGGTATCGATGGGGTAGAACATGAAATCCTCGAAGGAGCTGCGAAACAAGATCATGTTTTAAACCATTTATATTTACAAATATAATAATATAGTATATTATATATAATCTATAAATACTATATACCATGATTAGCTATAGTAATATTATTATACCGCGGTTAATTTGAGTATATAATATATATATATATATATATATATATATATAATATAGTGAATATATATATATATAGCATCAGCGCCCATTATCAAGATATCTCCGACAAAGGAATACTATTAATTAATTGTGTTCGGGAAGTTTATGGAAAACATTGAAAACCTGATTGTATTTGCTACTTTTCTTTTAGTAATTACATTTTTTAAAATAGTTCTAATGCATGGTTTTTTTTATGCGATAAAATTGTTTGTTAATGATTGTTTAAACATGGTTTAAACAAATGTGTTTAAAAATGTTTAAACCATCCCACCTAAGTATGTACGACTTCCAGTGCTAATGTTCGCCTTCTGTATGCGTTCATATTCCACATCTCAGATCCTCCAGAGACATATATAGTACACTACTTATTTCACGACCCCTCTTCTCGACAACATCTTACCAGACTCCCATCCCTGTATATAATCATACGTGTAGGATCAAAAAATTGCCAGACATCGGTATGTCTGCGTGCTAGAAAGCGACTAAGGGACGTGTATTAGGTTGGCTGCCTACTACCACTTATCCTTTTGCAGAAATCGCTAAGTAGCATGCTCGGAGAGGTCACGTGATCGCAGTAAAGCGCCTTCTATTCTTCGGCGAAATTGTAATTGTATCTGTATATGAAATGTCAGAGTGAATATCATGTTGATGAGATGAGGGAGACGAGGTATGCATGTATTCTAGAAAAGGGCACATGTTGATTGCTCGCTGTGACTGAAACAAAGATGAAAGAAACTGTGAAGATGGTGTTGTGAAAATGTGTTTGTGTTGCTCGTGAAAAGGTGAGAGGGGATAGAAAGGATGTTGCAATATCTTATTGAGTGAGTTGTGGTAGAGAGCTATGCGTAGATTTTGTGTGTGTGAGTATAGAAGTCTAAAGGTTAAATTTAAGTTTGAAAAAAATCAAATTTGTGTGGTTGCGACCATATATCCTCTGAGGGTAATGTGAAAAGAGTACGATTTCTCTGGGATATCTGTGAGTGTTGGAATGGGGGGAATCAGGAGATTCAGTTCTTTTGCCACATCTATCTCCATCGTTCAGTAATGTTTTTTTTATCAGTTGTCACCCACTCACGGCAGAGCCCTATTCAAGGAGGGGGTGTAGTACTCTCAAAGTTCACCCTAGCGCAAATTACGCGTATGAGCACAGACGCAGGTGTCGTTGGTATCAGAGTCCAAATAGGAAATAAGAAGATGGAAGAGAAGATCCACAAAACAGCAGAGGTGGCAGAAAAGAAGGAAAAGCACCACAGCAAACTAGCCTGGAAGTTACCAATGTCAATCACAGATACTTCGTGCGAAGATACAAGCAATTATTCGTGCTACGGAAGGGCGTCGTAAAGGTGGTGGTCCGCGAGTGGGATAAGTTCCCTCGAGCACATTGCCGCTGGCGGTACCTATAGGATAGAGATAAAACCAACTCGCCTTGCAAGATAGAGGCTCAACGTGAAACTGAAGCTGCAGAACAGTTTATAACGTGAGAGCCTTGTTTGCCGTCTGGACTCGACCCTGTCCAAAATCCGGGTGAAACCAGAGCCCCCCCCAGATACTGAGAGCAGTAATCCATACATGGGCGGATGAGACCTTGTATAGCGAAATAAAACTGAAGAAAAAGGAGGAAAAAGATAGTAAACAGAACTTCCAGTTCTTTGAGGCGCCCTAGCAACCATTGTGATGTGAGGTTTACAAGACATTTTTTTGTTTCATGTGTTATTAAGAGCAAGGATTTTAACATTGTCAACCAGGAGAGAACGAACAGAACTCGTCCCGAAAGAGACAGGAAAGTTAGAAGGTGATGTTGTGGGAGGGAGATTTGTAAAGCAGTTGGGGTTTTAAAGAATTGAATTTTCACAAAGTTATTTCTATGCATCAGCGAGAATAAAATGGGAAAGATAAAAGAGAGCAAATCCAAGAAGTAAAAGTGGGAGTAGAATTGATTGAAGTTAAAGAATCGGAGGGATCGAGTCATCGGAAAGACGAGGGATCGAGTTGTAGGGTGCAGGGTGAGAGATCATTAAATGAAAAGGTAGGAACAAAGTAGGCGGATAAGACAGAACCCTGAAGGACACCACTATTGACGACAAGAAGAAAGAAGTCGCCCATCAACAAAAGCCGGATATTGGTAGCCTGATTTGAAAGAAAACTAATAAGTAAGCAAAGAGAAGTGAGGAAACCGCCAAAGGAGCGGAGCGTTTCGGAGAGCAGTGCACGTTACTAACTCGGTCAATGCTTTGGATATGGTCAAGCGCACACCCAAGTCTCCGTAGTTCCATAAGAGCGCAAAAACATAATCGTTGATAGGAATGAATCGCCCGATGCACTTGCGTATGCATCTGGCGAGCAGCCGTACTGGCCGATCCGGAGTGGAGTTTCCAGATGAATCTAAGAAGGTGAGTTGAGAAGGGGTTCAAAGGATTTAGAATTAGAATACAATGAGAGCTCCAGCAGCGATAATAAGTGACCGTGTAAGATAGGAGCAGTACTGATAGCCGGGCTGATTCCAGTATCGTGTTTCGAGAGGAAATAATTGTCAGTTTTGTGAGCCGCTGATGAAGGTGAAGAGCATTTCCAAGCGACTCCGACGGGAGGGGAAAGTGGCTACGGTGTATTGAGACATACGAGGATAAGTTGAGTTAGGGGGCCCGTAAGAGATTAGCCCTTTTGCAGTCTGGCGATTAGCAGCCACAATGATCAGAATCAAAATAAGGAGGAAGAAAGGCAGTTTATCAGAGTTGGCAAGAGAAGAAAGATTTGTCAGTAGAGAACCAAGGAGGTTAGCGCACTCTACGTTTAATGAGCCCAGCTGTCTTGCTCGTCGAAGGTATCCTGCAACGATTTTGTAGGGCTAATGAAAATAACGAGAGTGATGCGGAGAACGAGAATTTTTCCACACTCGATAGGCACTGTTCTCTAGCCTGAATGCCAGAGAATAACACGATCGAACCATGGATATGAGAAAAGATGACCAGATTAGTTTAGAGGATGCAATGGCGGAAAGAAAATTTAATGCCTGTGAGAGAGGTGAATGACCTGCCACATCCATATAGCGATTACATTGCTGCCCGTCGCTCTCGTTGATCGGGTTCGTTGTGTGGTTAAGAGTATGTTGTTCTGATTGAGCTCTTATTTTCGGGTGAGGGTTCCATCTGCTTGGATATTTCCGGGCGGCTGTATGAGTGGGCGGTAGGCTTGGCAGTTTTCTGATGTTTGCGTTGATATCATTGTTGGGTGGTTCTTTGTGTGTCGAATGTGAAACTTTACATGTGGTTGTAAGGGTCTTCGTGAATGTCTAAAATAGTCTTTATACATGTAATGAGGAACAGCCACTTGACCTAAGAAATCGGTACGTTAGCGACACGAAACATTTTCTCCCTCATTTCCCATTAAATAAATACTTTTCAGGTTTGTATAGTATTATACTTAGTTGTTTTTATTATTATTATATTATTATTATTATTATATAATATATTATTAATTATTATTATTATTATTATTATTATTTTAATTATTATTATTAATTATTATCTATTAGTTATTATGTATTATTATTGTTTTATGTATATTGCGAATGAGATCATAATATTCAAATATATTTAATTATTATTAATTCAAATAATATTAATTCTTATATATTAATTATATTATGATATTATTATTATTATTTTTATCTTATAATTATTATTATTATTAATTGATTACTATTATTTTATTATTATTATTATTTCATATTTATTATTATTCATTATTAATGTATTTATTATTTATACTTTTAAGGAATCAAAAATTTTGATCGCTAAATAATTTCGGGGAAGGTGTGAACCGCCCTGACCCCCGTCTAACAGCCCTTATATATATCTAAAATATATAATATATATATATATATATATATATAATATAGTATATAATATATATATATTATATATATATATATATATTTAAATATATATATATAATATATATATATATTATATAGTAAGTATATATATATACTATAAAGTGAAGAGGGAGAGAAGAGAGAGAAGAGATTAAAAATAGTTTAATCAATTAATAATTTGAAGAAGCTCATTGGTGAAATTTGCTCTAATCGGTCATCGTCAGCGTCATTCGCAAAATTCAATAATCGTCCCATCATTAAATTAGATAACAGTGCATCGGCCGATAAACGTATCGATCGATACATTTGTATTGGTTATCGGTATCGCTTAGAACAATTCTCAATGTATCGGTACGGTATCCATTTAAATGCTTTTTCTTAATAGGATGTATCGGAAAAAAAATGATAATCGATACTCCGATACATTTTTCAAAAAGTTTCAAACTTATTATATATAGTATAGTATATGAAGATGATATTTATATATATATAATATAGTATATAGTATATATAAAGTATTATATAAAATATATATATGTATATATATATATTTATTATTATATAGATTATACTATAATATAATTATATATAAATATATATATTAATATATAATATATATATTTAAATATATATATTTATATTTAATATATATATATATATATATACTATATACTATATTATATATATATATATATATATATGATACGTTCGGTATTATATATAAAAGTTATATAATTATAATTTATAAGCTGTAGGAGATATTGTGTAGAGGTAGGATCCGATTCAATGCAATGGGAGTGGGAGGAGAAGAGCACGAGGTTGGAGAAGATGGGATAGTATGTGAGAGAAATAAGACAATTGCAGGAGAGAGTTGGAATAGACGTGTGTCTTTTAAGGAAGGGAATGAAAGATCATGAATGGGTTTTTTCCAACAGAGGACCTAACATAGGTTCACAAGATTTAGATGGAACAATATCACAGAGATTCGATCAGCAAGTCTATTTACGACTATAAAATATCGTCTGATAGTAAGCTAACAAGAAATGTGAAAGTGATCCGGTGGGAAGTAAGCAATACCGTATGTCGGGATCATAAGTTATTTATTGGTGACGGAACCATGAGAGGTGAAGACAGAATGTTGCAGAATAAAGAAAAGAGAAATGTGAATTAAAGTGAGTGTCACATGAAGGCAGTGTGACAAGAAAGTGGATATATTTGAAATAGTAGCTAGAAATCTAGAACAATTGAAGTCGGAGAGATCAGGGGACGAAACAAGAAAAAGTAAAAAGGGCAGCAGCAGAGGAGACCCTGGTTAAAGGATGGGTAGGAGAAACGAGGAAAAGACACACAAGAGGCGTTGGACTGAAGAAGTGAAGAAGCAATAAAGAGGAAAGCAGTCTTGAGTGAGAAGATGGGTTGAAAAATAGAAACATAAAAGACAAGCCAGTAATACGGTGGAAGGTAAGAAAGGAAAAAAACAAAAAAACAGAGAGAGTGAAAAGAAGATGTAAAGAAAAGGCAGCAAAGAGAGAGTTGGAAGAAATTTTGGAAGATGTGAGGGCAAAAAAGGAAGAGGATTTTAGACTGACAAAAACGGTGATAGAGGATCAAAAAAGGAAAGTGTTGCGAATATCAAGGGAATAAGATGAGGTGAGAGATTTTTGGTGAGATCAACAGAACAACCAGTGAGAGTATATACCGGAATACTCTTCCAGAAGAACTGCTAATATGAAATGAAGGCAGGTGAGGGATGGAGGAGAAGATGATAGTTAGAGAGGGAGGAATGAAGAGGGCGGAGGAGATCACTATGGAGGAGTTGGAGTTGACTCTGTGAACAATGAAGATCGGAAGATGGGATACCCATAGAACTAACAATAGAGGGAGGAGAGAAAATGAAAGAATTTATTCTGAAATATTTCAATAGTGTTGAACGAAGAGCGAGTACCAGAGGGGTGGGGAATAAGTCAATCATAGTTCCAAAAGAATAAGGGAAAAAACAGATACAGGGGAGTGTAACAACAACAGGGTAACATACTTGTGGAACCAGGGTTGCGTTCGGAGTCGGAGTCGGAGTCGGGAGTCGCGGAGTCGGGGAGTCCCGGTAAATTTTGAAGAGGGTGGATCGGAGTCGGAGCTCTGGAGTCGGCTATTTACAATGAGGTCGGAAGTTCGAGTCGGCAGTCCGGAGTCGGTAATTTTCAAGAGGTCGAGGTCGGAATCGGAGTTGGAGTCGGGTAACTTTCCAAAGTAGAGTTGGAGTTAGAAAATTGTGAACTGACAAAGTTATGAATTGGAGACGACTCAATTCACTTTTCGAATCACAAGTTTACTGATTGCGACTCCACGGCAAAAAATGCAATTGCAACTTCGAAGTTGTTTAACCTGCACCTTATTTTTCATTTGGACTATATTTTATAAATTGCAACCTTCACAACCTGTAAACCATCTATTAATTGTAAGGATGCTTGAAGGATAAAAAAGACTCCATTGGTACCGAGGAAGAGAAATTTCCTCATCTGACAGATGAATATTTCTACTTAGCTGTTTGTTTATATAGGATCGCTATCTAACAAGGTACAGGTTTTAAACTGAAGATCAACAACAATAAAAGTTAATCTCCAAAGAAGTTGCACAGAAGAAGGCACATCTTCACGATATTGGTGAAGTGATGACAACTACAACTATCCCCATTACTACCTTCTCAAAGTCATTTTTTCAGAGTAAGCTCGAGAAGATATGAAAACTTCTAGATCATTGAAGACGCTTAGTTCGAAAGAAAGTTCAAAAAAAAGGTCAAGATCCTTCCTCATCCTTCGTACACAATAGTTCCAGAACTTTAAATATATATAATATAGTATAATATATGTATTATATATAATATTATATAATTATATATATAATATAATATTATATCATATATATAGTATATATTATATATATATATCAATATTATATTATTTATATATGATATGAATATCTCTATATATAATTTATCGTACTATATATATATATATATACACATGCGGCCGATTCTGAGGTGATATATATATATATATCAATATATATATATATATTCTATATTATTATAACGATATAGAAATATATATATATATTTATAATAGGTTATATAGGCAAATATATATATATTATATATATATATTATATAATATATAGTCATAATATATTAACTATATGATATATTATACTAGTGAGATATATATATATATATTATATTGTACTTAATGTATATATATAAGTTCAAAGGGTCTGACCTCCTCCCCCCGAAATTATTTAAGTTATCAAATTTTTTTGATGGCTTTTAATAATACTTAATATAATTTTAATAATAATATAAGATAATGTTAGTCAAGCAAAATTAGAGTGGTATATAATTTAACATAATGAGAAGATGAGGAAACATTTGTGTCGTTTGTTGAGCGAGTTTCTTAGTCTGTCTAGAATGGCTGTTGTCCATATATATATAATATATATATTGGATATATATATATATATATAGTATATATATATATATTATATTATTATATATATCATATATATATATTATATATATACTATATATATATAAGATATATATATATTATTATATATACATATAGTATACATACTATTACTATTAATATAGTAGTCATAGCCCGTGCGTATGTAGTATACATAATACGTACTGATTGATGATATATGTAATCATAGCATATGTGCGGTTGTTACTAGGTAGGTAGATTATCTATGATGTATATCATATATATATATATAGTATATATATATATTATATATATATATTCGGTAATATATATTATATATTATATATATATTATATATATTTATATATATATATATATATATATATATATCATAATAATATATTATAAAAATTTTATATTATAATAGTATAATAGTATATATATAGTATCACTATATATATATATATATATATATATAGTATATATATATATATATAATTTAGATCAAGGGCCTAGAGTAAGTTTTTTTCAAAGTTCACCAGGATGGATACCAATAGGTGGCTTAACCTTACGTAAAGAATAATGGGATACGATATAATAAAAGTTGCAAGACAATGATCTTGATAAATCTCTTAGTCCGACATCTAATGGCAATACTGAATTTAAATAGTAAAAAGGATGGTAAGATTCCTTTTTAGGTAACCCAAGAAAATAGATTTAACTACGATATGAATGGGGGATTGGCTCGAGTTCTGTGGAACCAAAAAAAAAAAAATATTTAAGATGTGAAGCTATAAGGCGCAATCTGAAAGTAAAGCTATCAGTGTTATGGGCAGAAGTGCAAAGGGAAATAAGGTATAAGATGTTAAGTTAATATCAGCAATATGACTTACAAAACTAACAAAGTTATAAGTAAGCTGTATATTAGCTATTTTTGGCCAGTATTTAGAGGATTGCGCACAAGTTTGGGCCCAATATTTTAAGAAAAGACCTACGTATTCTGGGAGAGTGTAACGTACCGCAACAAGGATGATTTGGCTTTGAGGGTAACGCAAGCTATGAGAATGAGGCTGAGGAGTTTAGGAATGTTTCCTTCGAAGGCTATATTTCTCATATGGGAACATTATACACAGCTATAAATATTTACATGCCTATTGATAAATACTGAGACCAATATTTCTTTCTAACTTAAATTAAGGGCGAGTATCCATATATTGGGGATCTTTGGGACCCATTTTAAAGAAAGCACCTAAAAAGGACATAAAATTCTTAAGTCTTTCAGACAATCTTGAATGACGGGAAGAAAAGGAAACCGCACAGCTTTTTCTTTTAACCTCTAAACGGTCATTTCAGGTTGTTTTTTTTATGTGTTCAAACCTCTGATTGTTTACTGCGTTTTCATTAGTTAGCGCAAGTAGATCGGTCCACCTTATTCACGTATCAAACTTCTACGAATTTTTTTTTTCGAAATGACTTCAAACCTTGCAAATATACATGAGTGGGTCATATTAGTGCAGAACAAATGCACATATGATATTCATTCGTTTTTGAGTTTTTTTGAAAATGTTGGATGGCTCAGCTCAATCGATTGAACTTTCTAAAACCATATCTTTGTGTTTTTATTTAAGTTTCTGCTGAGCAGCAGCATGTTCCAAAGAAGTCCGTGAAAAAACTATGTGCAATTTTGTTCGCGTAAGTAGACCCATCTCTATGATATTATTGCAGAAGTGGATTGAAAGTCATTTATGTGGAAAAAAGGAATTGTACGGAAGTTTGATGTACGAAAAAAAAAAAATCTAGGTGTCTGAAAAAACTAGTTAAACGCGCCGAAACAAATTGACTACAGACCACAGAAAAACCCGAGAAATGACTTTTAGAGGTCAAAAATACTGCGGTTTGCGTTTACCCATTAAAATTGTCTGAAAAATGAAGAAAATTTATGTCCATCTGTTAGCGTGGGAGTTAAAATGGGGTCCCCATAATCCTTAATTTAGATCCTCCCTTTAGACCCACGGAACACGGAAACTAAGGGACACAATAGAAATTAAGAAACGTGTAACTTGATGTTAAGAAAAACATTCATTCTGAATAGTGCTGTAAATTTTAGGAAATCTTTTTCCTCCAGAGCAAGATGGCGGACTCTGGTTGAGTCTGTCGAGAAACTCTCACTTGCAAGAACATTAAAGAGGGAAGGATTGGGAAGCAGGGTATCAAGTTGCGATGTTTAAGGCATCGAATGAATGTTATATAGCTCAAGACGTAGCCAAAGTGGCGGGTTTTTTAGTTAGTGTATTAAAGAAAACACGCATATTGTACAGCTAACAGGTAATTGAAAAATTTAAGATTGAATTGATGATGTAAGCACAAAATTAGCTATGAGTTTTTATTTTTGAAGGTAGATCCAGATATATTACAGTTGGTCTTTTCGTTATTCGTAAGGGAAAAGTGATCAGGCCTTACGAGGTGTGGTTGTACGGTTGTGTTAAGTTGGCATCATCACTTGAGCATCGGGCATAATATTCTGATAAATACTTATATGTTTGAGCTGGCGACAGGTCTTCGATAGGCACAATCATTTTGGCGCTTCTTAACTTGGTTCTTTGGTTTCCTTATCATCTATCGGCGAGGTAATTCTAAGCTAACTTTGTTAAAAATATGGATTTTTCTGATTGTACAACGATATGAATGGGTAGAAGGCAAGAAGAAAAGTTTTAGAGGGTGCTTAAGCTGTCGAAAATGATCCAGCGGTGTTAGATGTTTCATCTCTGTCCCATATCCATGTGATAGTACAGCACAAATTTAACGAATCTTTATGGGCAATACTCGAATGCAAACTATCATATGTGCTAATTCAGATTGCCAAGGCCCGGACACTATACTTTAGAAAAGAAAAAATAGAAAAGATTTTCCCAGAGACACTCAACATGGTACAAAAAGCTCCTCACGAATGGCGAACAAGGTTTGATGGACAAATTTCGATGGATTGTTTCGATCTAATGAAATTTTTTAAATCATTGTTGAAGCTTAAGAGGACGCTTTGATTGGACAAGCATATTAAACCTTTTTTGAACAAACTTTGATTCTTTTCAAGTCTGTTTAGCAGAAAGCAAACTGCTAAAGTCTTGAGTTGATTTATGTCCTTAGACTTTATTTCCAAACACTCTTCCAATTATGTAATTACATGCCAAGTTCTCCTCCATAATTAGTGACAACAACTGCTCTTAATCATATTGAAAAGGTGTAATGTTTGTTTAGAAGGATTTCGAAGCAAACATCAACGAAACATTTTTCAAACATTTGGAAAGTTGCCAAAGAACTTTTCCTTTCTGATAGTGAGAAATGATAAGTGTTCCTGTGAGAATCAATTTAAATGAAAAGATATAGGCAATTACAATCATATTTCCTGATTGATTTTTCAAACCGTTAGAGAGCAAGTTCGCGAATCATCGATCCATACTTGCTAACCTTTGTATTAAAGTTACTTATTCCATCGAAATCTATCAAAATTTTTGCTAATTTTGTAAACATTGATATGTGCAGTTTATATTTAGCATTGTTAGGATTTTTAGCATTATTACCCACTCAAAAAAGGTAACTCCAAAAAAATAGTTTCTCTAGCGCTTGGAAAAGGTAGTTCAAAACATTAAGTTTTTTCAATTCTAGAGCAAGGTAGATAGAAAACTTAACAGGAAGACTGAGGCTTTTCAATGAGTGCTTCATCATAGCTTCACATATAAACGAAGGAAGTATCCAATCATTTTGTTTGTTTAAATG
>JABUQX010128141.1:0-20000 GCA_015478945.1 Trachelipus rathkii
TATATATATTTTGTTAGCCTAAAGATATCACCACTATAAGATTAATCAAAGTGAGCTAATTTAATATGAACTTTAGTTGTAATCCATGATAACTTTATTAGAAAACTTACTTAACAAAATAATAATAAAACTTTTCTTCGCCAGATAAGGGTAATCTGGCAAATAACCCTCTTATCAACCAGTCTTGATAGAAAAAGAAAATTTGGATCCGTATCTAGGCGTTCGTGAGGTTACGGTAAGAAGAGTAAATTAATAATAAAATATAATATATAATAATAATAACAATAATAATAATAATAATAATAATAATAATAATAATTAAGATTGTTTAGTTAAAAACACTTTTAATATTGACGTGTATAGTGAGTTCGCATATATATATATATATATATATATATAGTATAAATATATATATATATATATATATATATATATATATATATATATATATATATATATATATATATATATATATATATATATATATATATATCATTATTTTTCCTCTAAGACTGGGGTAAGGTGTGATATGCATCGGAAAAGAAAAGTAGAAGAATATGACACAAGTCGAAAGAAAGCCCAGCCTACCACCCTCAATACCTATTAGTGAGAACTGTCGCAGTCAGAAAATCCACCCTAGAGCTTCATGGGACCGCGATTGACCACCATGGCATACGGTTGTGTAGGAGATTATACTGGACAAAACATACCCTCATGAAAAACCCTCCATTGCCTTGATAAAATTTTTCACTCTCTACAACCTATTTCCAGACATTCCTGCATTTGACCCAATCATTTTTTCTTTTTGAGTTCTAAAGTTTGGCTGACTTAAACACATCCATCACTATACATAAAGTGCTGAACCAACTAGATCTAGATTATTCATCCTTTCACAAGATCAAAACCATCTGAACACTTTTCATTGATTATTCTCTTCATTTAATCTTTCTATAATCACACAACCTCTACTTTATTCCCTGGTTTTGATCAAATTCTTCACACCTAACACGCCCCCAAGACTGTCCATCTGAACATTGAACTTAGATCAAAAATTTTTATTCCAAACCATAGTCTCACTACTATACATTAACACAGGTAGCAACATACCTCATGTAAGACCTAATGCACTTCCAGACAGAAATTCTTTGATCAACAATGATTGACGGAATGAACCTTCCTGCTATCAGAACTTTCCATGAATTCTGTAACTCATCTTCTGTTTTTATCGAACATATATACTAAATATTTAAACTCTGACACTTTGGTTCCAGCTATAACATCTAACATAACTTCACATGAGGACTGTCCTCACTCAACCATAACCTTACTCTGTCTACATTTACTAAAACCCTCTTACACACCCTACCAAATATTCCTCTTCCATTCCTCTCAAACTCTCCCCAGATTCACACACAAACCAAATTATCTGCATATTAGGACACCCTCTACTCACCTCCAATCTCCATCATTCTAACACCATTTCCTGCCACCCCATCTCTAATTCTTCAGAACCCCATCCATATACAAACAGAATAAATCCAAGAAGACATAACACATCCCCTGCTCACTATAAAGGTAAATAGATATTAACCAATCACTTTCTGACACCATTTATTTCTTACATTACGTTTACTATCGTCATATATATAGGAGTATATATATATATATATATATATATATATATATATATATATATATATATATATATATATATATATATATATATATATATATATATATATATATATATATATATATATATATATAATCCTTTCTTTCTTTTCTTTTCTTCATTCTTCTGGCCTAGATTGGGGGTAAAGGCAACTACTGGTAAAAGCGGTAGGAGTATATGATAAATGTCAGTGAAAGCCCAGCCTACGCCCTCTGTACCACACTGTGAGAGCTCGTCACAGACACAAAATCCACCCTATATCATTAATCCAGTGATAATCACTTACAGAATTACTGCAGGGCTCATCCTCACTAGGGCCATGAACTATGCCTTCTACAAAACCTTCTGCTGATTCTCTTCCTATCATGCACCTTATTCTCGCCTTTGCCAAACCTCACATTTCTCTCCTTCAGACATTCAGTTCGACTCAATCACTTTTTCTTCAGTCTCCAGCCGGTCGGTTCCCAACACACTCCAATTAATCCAAGGAACTATGAACCAGATCTTCTTCATTCATCTTTTCATAAGGATCTAAACCAATTTCAATGATACTTTCATTGTTCTTCCTATTTAATTTTCACACTACACACTTCTCTAATAAGTTCATTCTCATTTTATCAATTCTTTCTACACCTAGTATGCCCCTAAGATTGTCCATCTGAAACACATTGAAACTTAGATCTATACTTATTCCGGACCATAGTCTCAATACTATACAACACAGGTAATAACATACCCCTCATGTAAGACTCTAGCGTACTCAAGACTTAGTCCCTTAACATTCACCAACGATTTAATTGCACCAGCAACCTTCCTGCCATTCACAACTTTCCTACTACACTCTGCATCATCCGTTCCCATCTCATTCAACACATACCCTAAATATTTAAACTCAGACACTTGCTCCAGCTGCTCACCATCTAACAATAACTTCACACTGAGGACTGTCCTCACTCACAACCATAACCTTACTTTATCTACGTTTATTTTTCAAACCTCTTTATATGTCTCTATTGGTATCTCTACCAACTTCAAACTTCTTCAGATCGCCACACAGAACCAAATCATCCTTATATATGGCAATCTCACTCATCTCCATTTTCCACTCATTCTAAATACTATTTCCCAGCCATCCCACTCCTTGAATTCTTCTCATAACCCCATCCTATATACAAATTAAATAAACCAAGGAGACATAACACAACCCTGTCTTACTCCGCTATTAATCCTAAACCAATCACCATTGACACCATTTATTCTTACACACGCCACTATCGTCATACATACTTTTTGATTCCATTCATAAGCCTACCACCAACACCATATATCGCAAAACCTGCCATAACGTCCCTCTATTAACTCTAATACGCCTGTTGTAAACCAAGAAACCTAAATACACTTATTCTTCTTCTCCTCATTTTCTCAATCATTTGTTTAATGTAAAGATTTGATCCATACTTCCTCTACCATTCTAAATACACCTTGGTCTTCACCAACCAGTCCTTCAGTCACTGGACGCACTCTTTCTCGACCAAAATACCAGCATTTAACTTCTTCTCCCTACAACACTCAATAAACTTATTCCCCATACATACTTTTCCCCTTTTCTCCCTTACCTTATATAAGGGTACTATTTCCACTCTCTCCTCCAATCCCTTTGGAACTATACCCTATAAACGCTTTATTACAATAAAATCCAACCAATCAATCACCATCTCACTGTCTTGATCATTTCACCAGTATCATTTATACCTGTGATTTACTATTCCTCACAACCACCTCTATCCATTACCCATTAAACAACCCCATCCCCAAAATACTCATTCTTCTTGCACCATCAAACCCACATTCACTATCACCCTTCATTACTGTTAATACAGAAGGTGCATTCGTGTTCTTTCCACACACCTCTCACACCTACTTCATCAAGTTACAAAGCACCATCCCTATTCATTATTCCAAGTAGATTATTCTCATTTCATAACTCTCAGCTTCCTTCCTAGAAGAGCTTCCCTATTCTCTTCGGAGATGTGTCCCCATTCATCCTCCTTCCAAACTGCCCATTACCCCTTGTTTTCTCCTACGTATACATACCTTAGTATTTTTCCTCCTTGCTATAATTCCCCAGTTATCTTTCAGTCTTCTAATATTTGCTTTTACATTCAACTACTTCTTTTTAATTTTTAACCGCTTTCATCACCTTTTCATTCCACTATTCACTCGCTGTTAACATTTCTACATCAAACTTTAGTACATTCACATGCTTCCTTTAAAATTACTAATAATTGATTCACTATATTTGCAAGCGTGACCTATGCAGTAATAAAATCCATCAATTCATAACTGTATAATAGTGAAGGCTCTACATAATTTATATATATATATATATATATATATATATATATATATATATATATATATATATATATATATATATATATATATATATATATATATATATATATATATATATATATATATATTATATATATATATATATATATATATATATATATATATATCAAGAAGCTTGTTACTCCTTACGGGTTCTGCAGCTAGTATAGGCCTGCCTCTGTTGTCTAGGGGTTATTAATTTACTATTTAGCAAGACGGAGATCTTTTCCCTTGAAAGGTATGATGTCTTGGCTTTAAAGTATATCGCGAGAAGAACGAAGCGTGCTCCTGACTGAAACAGAAAGATAAACTACTACTTTCTATAATTTTCTTTAATAGATACTCATAGCATGAGCGATTGGAAAAAAAGCCCAATGCATATTTTTACATTATATAAGTATATCTAGACAGTATCTAGATTACCAACAAATTACCACATATTTCATATATAACTATCGTTAAGTTTATAATTAAATTTTTTATTTAGATTCCTAAGCAAAGTAGTTTTAGCATAAAATTTACAATAACCGATCGAAGTTAACATCATGTTTTAGACCTTAATATTATTATATTAAAAAAAATCCAAATATTTCGCAGTAGGATAAATCTTCCAATAGTCAAATAATAATTATCTGTTGCAATCAACTTAGTCCATCATGAGTGTTGAAGCTCAGATTTTCCAACACCCGATCCCTTTTTTTATTATGACAGAAATCGATATTCTTATAATGTGACACACTCCCCCTCTAAAAAGACATTGGTGCATAGAGCCAATCGTCTTAGTTCGTCTACATTACTAATCGACCCGTCGAGATAGAAAATTAGCTATCACGTTGTCTTTCCCGTTTACAGACTGTAGAGTAAACTTCGTATTTTGCAACATCATGGCCCAGCGCATTACTCTGGAATTTGTGAGAATTTTGCCTTCTGCATATACACGAGTGGACGATGATCGATTTACAAAATTAATTCCTTGCCGTTTATATAATTCTCAATTTTTTTTACGACGTAAATTATTCCCAAACCCTCTTTTTCGATCGTACTCCACCTTCTTTTAATTTCGGATAGTCTCCTTCCAGCATAAGCCACCGGAAATAACCCATCGTCGTACTCTTGCAAAAGACAAGTACCTATAGCTTCTTGTGATGCGTCGGTCTGTATAACAAATCCCTTACTCGCGTCGAGTAGGCGTGGAAAAGGGGAGGTCATAAGCATAATCTTCAAGACTTCAAAAGCTTTTTGTTGACTGTGTTCCCATTTGACTTTGCTGGACTTCTTTAGCAAATCGAATAACGGACACGCTATTGATGCTTAATTAGGAACGAAAGCTTTATAATAACCGGTTAAGCCGAGGAAGGACCTTACTCCCTTCTTAGTTGTCGGTCTCGCTGCATCACTAATTTTCTTTACGTTTTCTTTCTGTAAGCCCTTATACCCACAATTCAATTTATGGCCAAGGAATTCTACACTTCCTGATCCTATAACACATTTAGAAGGTTTCACCGTAAATCCGGCACTTTCTAAACGGGCAAACAGGTCTTCCAACTCTTTGATATGTGTTCCCCAATCCTGAGTGTGCACGATAATATCATCAATGTGACATTTCGTAAACTGCATATCTCCTATCACGATCCTTAATGTCCTTATGAGTGTTGCGCCGGCGTTAGCTAAACCGAAGGGCATCCTAAGGAACTCATTATGCCCTTCATGGATTACGAATGTCGTTTTCTGGGTGTCCTCCTCATGAATCGGAATTTGCCAATAGCCCTTTGAAAGATCAAATTTTGAAAAGAATTTATGTTTAGCAAAATGGAAGAACAAGTTCTCCACCGTAACCATTGACTCCGGATCAAAAACCGTTATATCATTCAATTTTCTGTAACCAATGCATACCCGGTTTGACCCGTCTTTTTTCTTTACCACAACGATAGGAAATGCGTATGGTGAATCTGATTTCCGTGTTATGCCTACATCCAACATATCTTGAATTTCCGTTTTAATCTGCGGTCTAACCAAATAAAGTAGAGTGTACGGTTTGGATTTTATAGGATCGTTGCTAGTAAGCATAATCATATGTTTAAACCTCTCACAATACCCTGGTTTGTCGGTAAATATACCCGCGAAGCGCTGTAACAACACTTCCGTCTCTTTGTCTCTTGCTTTTCCCGTTCCGAAAGATTCGCATCTATAACGATTAAACTGATTTCTTCATTAGTATGCCCGTTCGAAATGCCACCCGGGAGATCGAAAGAATTCTAATTTCTGCGGTTCGGCTTATGTTTCCTCTAAGAGCTTCTGCCTTTATATGTCTTTCAGCAGTCACTAAACATAGAATCTTCAGCGAACGCGACAAAGAAAAAAACGTTTTTGTCTCACTTCTTTTATATATATTACTCATCAATTTTTATTTGAGTTATTTTCTGCATTATACATCGAAATTAAAATTAAGTTGTTTAAATCATTTTTATAAATAATCAAAAATTAAGAACAAGCATTCAAATGTGTTTTTATCATAGTATAGAATAATTTCGGGAGTTCAGTTCAAACTGTGTCCTTGATAACTATATTAAGTTATTTTAAATTAAGACCAAGTTAACAATGTTCCAAAATTTAAAAACTGAATTAAAATTTGTCCTTCTCCGCTGTTATTACTATTTCCTGATGTTGTTACACAAAACTTTTCAAATAATTATGGAATCAGAAAATATCTCCTTATTACTTCGAGTAATCCTTCGACTCCTCAAAGTATTGTAATTTATCCTATATTGCGAAGTAGGATTATAGTCTTAACTAGTGCCTGCAAAGAGGGCATGATCCTTCCAGAAATCTGTCTAGTCAAAAAAAATTAATAAACAGGCTTACGCAGAAAATATCTCAGATAAAAGGGCCTATGGACCCCAGAAAATTTCCCTAATTACGCGCCCCCAAAAAAATAGGACAAACAAAAAACGCATAAAAGTTTATTCAAATTAAGAAGCAGTAATGCTAAAAACTTTATTAGGTAATTAACTAATCAACAACCTTTTCAAAGACAATAAGGGTAAGTATTTAATCAAAAGGATAATGCAACAGTGGCCCCACGAGAAGTTTTGTGTAACAACACGTGGGCGTCCATTGAAAGATCTGGATCTTGTCTGTTCGTTTTTAATCGTTTAACTGAACGAATACACCAAGGTTTGAAAGTAGCACAAATGCATTTGCAAAGACATATAGTCCGAACAGATATTATTATTATTATTATTATTAGTTATTATTATTACTTATTATTATTACTTATTATTATTGATCTATTATTATTATTATTATTATTATCTATTATTATTATTATTATTATTAATTCATTATTATTATTAATTATTATTATTATTGTGTACTTATTATTGATTATTATTAATTATTATCATTGATTATATTGATTATCATTATTATTATTATTATTATTATTATTATTATTACTTAATTATTATTATTGTGAATTAATTTATTATTATTATTATGGAATTGCGCATTATTATTACTATTTATTTGCATTATTTATTATGTTTACCAAGATTCTCTTCCATGAAATAATTTATATATTTTATTCATTATTATTATTATGTATTATTATTATGTATTGAATTATTTATTATTAATTATTTATTATTATTATGTTGACCAGTGGCCGCTTTCATCGGGTAGAGCTGACAGAGTCGCATGTAAGGGCCCGCGGTGTCATTCCCTGAGTGCCGGATCCTAGGTTAGAAGTAAATTATTACCTACGAGAATTCTCCCTCGCTAGATAGGGACTATCGACCGTGAGGTGCCTGGAATTTATTTAATTTAAGAACAATAAAATAAAAATAAACGATGCAAAAAGGTTAGGAGAGATGATTAAAGAAATATTATAACGTCCCCCCTCATGGCTGTCCGCCTATTCGCTCGACTCGCCTAATAAGAGGGGTATGGTAGAAACTCACCTGCATAAGAGTGCCTGTAAGGCAGGTGTCCACTTGGGCAAAGCTTAGAGCAAGGTACTTCCGTGTCGTTATATATCATGTTGGCTGGCTAAGGAATTGCCTGCCGTCTCCAGTAAAATTTACAAATAACTACCGAATGTGCATTTATTTATTTCCATCCCTTAATACGAATCACTCCTGCCGCAACCACTTGCTTTAGTCTCTGTCCCCAATTCACTTGGAGTGTTATATTGCCGCCGATTTATCATCTCCGTGTGTAGCAGCTCTGCAATTTAGATCTAAGTTAATGAGTTTCTCTTTTATTTTATTTTCAATGATTATAGGTTTATCGAACTGATTATTGAACTTAACAAATATAAAATATGGTACTCACATTTTTATAAAGAGTATTTCGCGGCGACTCTCCCTTTTGTGTACCAACCTTGAATTACACTAACGAAATTAATAGATGATAAACTTGCTGTTTCCGTAGTAAAGCAGCGTTTTTGTCCCAACCAACCTTAAAAACGTAACTTTTATAGTAATATATATAGTATTATATATATCATATTATACGGTATATATTATATATAGTATACTATATATATAGTTATGTTTTATAGTGTATTAATTTTTTTTTTATATATAATATACTATGATATACTATTAATTTATGTATGTATATGTATTATAATCATTAGATTATCTATAAAAGTAAAAAAATGCATCTAGTATTATGTATATTATATATTATGTATGCTTTATGTATTGATTTATTTATATATGCTTATCACATACATTTCCCTGCTTGAGTGCGGTGGTAGTGTACGTGACAGGCCTCTCTCCCACTCACAACCGCCCCTCGACCTGCGTACCTCTTACCCCACTCTCCTCGCACCACTCTACTCCCTCGCCAACACCCTACCGTCTCTTCCTCCGTCATAGCCGATGCACCCTCCTCGCAGGCTAGTCTTCCTTTATTACCATCGCATTCCTGACCTCCTTCTTGTGCTCTCCCTCTTCACTCATCCTTCCCCTATCGCCCTCCGCCTCCCAAACTCTCCCTAACACACTTGTTTCATTTCACCAGATGCCCGTATACCATCTTAAAACATTCCTTCTCCGCTCTTGTCCGAGCTCCATTCCTCCGCAATCACATCTCTTCCTCACCATGAACCCTAGTTCCTAATCCTCTCCATCTTCTAGCTAACGCCACAACCGCTTCTCAACCCCTTCATGCTCAAATACTTCCAACTTCTTCCTGGACCTGGGCATTCAACCCCACACGTTTCACACCCATACAACACCGCTGGTACGCAAATTTTCTCAAACATACTTATTCTTAACTTTCTTGTGATAGAATCCCCCCCTTTCGCATACTTCTCTCGAGACGCACTCAAAAGCTCTCAATTCCTTCTCCTATCCTATGTTCTACTCTACACTCTTCATCCCTCCCCCTTAACCCAATCCATCCTAAATATCTAAAAATCTTACTTCTTCCAAAACTACACCCCCCCACTCGGACCTCTTCCCCCCTCCCCCCTCCCTCTCTTTCTCTCCTCCTCAAACGCTAACACTTTACTCTTACCAGGATTTTTATTTTAAGCCCCTTTTGTCGCACATTCTCTCAATACTCCCTCACTCAAATACCGTCAACCCTTCCGCCGTTCTTGCGCCACTAGGCATTGGTATGCGTCCGCAAACAATATCATGTTCACTCCCTTCTATCATTCCCATTTGTCAATTCCACCCCCCTCCCCTCCCTCACCATTCGTCTCTGCAAACACTCTCCATAACAAATTGAATAGACCACGGCAGACTTACACACCCTGCCTGCAGTCCTCTTCACCACCCCAAACATGGCTCAATCTCTCCCCTCCTAACACTCTCACAACACATTCTACTATTCCTATAAAATGCCTGATACCTTTACCTAATTTACCCGCCACTCCATTTTCCTCCAAACACCCTCCACAATTCACCCCTCTTCACCCTATCATATGCTTTCTCTACAATCTAAAAAACACCCATACACTTTCGCCTTTCCTCTCTATGATCTTCTCCCACAAGTCTTTATGTAAACCTTGGTCCACACAACGCCTCATATTCCTCCCTAAATCCTCGCTTGTTCTTCCCCCATTCGCTTCCCTCCGTTGAACCCTCTCGGTAAGGACCCCGGCGTTTGATCACGGGCCTTGCTGCTCTTCTCGGTGGTGGGCTTTGTTTGCCTCCCTTGTACTTTATCTGTGGGCTTTCCCTCGGGTCAGCAGAATGCCCGCGTTGTGGTTTCGCCCCCGCCCGATGGTCGGGCCTGTTCTGTCAGGTGATTTCCCGCCACCGGCCCGCGGTCTTTCCGTCATCGGGCGTAGGGTACCCGCGACGCGACCGAGTGCCTCTTTACTTCCACGGGGATCTTGCGCTTGTCCGCTCTGCTCTTCTTCTCCCTCTGGGCCAGGTTCCCATTGCGACAGTGCATTCTTAAGGGGTTCTTTTATGACCCATACCTTCTCCCACTTCTGTGGTGCCGCGTCTTAGAGGGCATACGCGTTATTTCTCCTCCACTTCCTGTTCCCGTTTCATCCGTCATTTTGCCTCCTGTGCGGTGGTTTGTTTGCTCCGTAGTGGGCGGGGCCACGCGCGATGTTTTGGTTTCTGTTGTGGTGGGTGCTATTCCCTCCCGGCCCTTTTCGCCGTTCTTCTTTTTCGTCAATCTTGGCGTTCAATCTGCTCGGGCCCGGTTACACTCCCAGCCCGGTCCTTCATTCAGGGGTTCTTTTTCTCCCTTATATATTTGCTGTCTACGTCTCGTCGTCTAATCTAGTCATACTGTCTCTCTCTATTTCTCTGTTCTCTCTTCTATCGTCTACCTATCTTAGCCACGCTTTGCATCTTGCTGGTTCTTTGCGACGCCCACGTCTTCTCGCTCCTGCTGGGTTTACAACTCCCTCTTTTGCCTCGCTGTCTTTCTTTACCCCTACGGTTCAAGTTGCCGTTGCTGCGCTATTCTCTCTCTCTCTTCTCTCTTCTCGTCTTCTCTCTCTCTCTGCTCTCTCTCTCTCTCTCTCTCTCTCTCTCTCTTCTCTCTCTTCTCTCTCTCGTCTTTCTCTTTCTCTTTCTCTCTTTCTTTTCTTCTTCTCGCTTCTTCTCTCCTATTTTGGTCGGGTCGTCTTGCGCCCTTTCGCTGTTTGCCTGTTTTTTTTCTCGCACTTTTTCTGGGGTTTGCGCTTTCTCTCACCCGCCGCCGCGGGCCCACTCTTCTCTCTAGTGGTTTTTCTTACTTTCGTATCTTTTCTCTTTCTCTTCTTTCTCTCGTCTCTTTTCTTTCTTCTTTTTTATTTCTTTTTCTCTCTCTTCTATTCTTCTTCCGCTCATGCTTCCTCGAGGTGTGGGTCTTCCTTTTTTTCCGTCGGATTGTCTTCCCGGTTTGATTGTGCTGCCTCTCTTTCTTTGTGGTCGTGTCCGGCTTCGCCCTGCTTCCTCTTTGTGTTCCTCCGGCTGCTTTCTGGGTAACTGCAAAAAGTTCTTTTTGGTCCCTTTCCGCCTCGTATTCTCCGTTTTTCTGTCTTGTAGTAATTTTTCCCGGAGGTTCGCCCGCCGATGCCGGTTGACTTTTCCGCGCATCGTTTGCCGTTTTCTTTGTCGTTGCTGCTACGTTCTCTCTTTTTCTACTCTTTTTTTCATTCTCATATCTTATCTTCTCTCTTTCTTACCTCTTTGTTTCCACTTACCTTACTCTCGCAGGATTTCTTCTTCTCTCTTTTTCTCTCTCTCTTTTTTTTCTCTCTCTCTTCTTTCTCTGTTTGTTCTTTATTCTCTCTCTTCTTTTTCTCTCTATCTTGTCTTCTCTTTTACTAATCTCCCTCTCTCTTTTAATTTCTCTCTTTCTCTTTCTCTTCTCTTGTCTCTTTTCTTTAGTTATCATCCCTTATCTCTGCTAATCTACTATGCTTCTCTTTTTCTCTACTCTTCTACTCTCTAAATAAATTGTTATTTTTTATAATACTTCTTAATCTTTAATGGCGAATATTGCGTCAGCAGACCTTACTTTATCTTTACTATATCTTTATACGAACTTATAAAGGTACTTATATACAAAGCATACTATATAAGAAATTTTATATGTTTTTATAATTATATCTATTCTATTATTCAATAATATTCTTATTCATTATATATTTTTTATGTAATCTATATTAATGAAATATTTTACATTATCTATACTAATTCTATATATCTACTAATTAATATTTTATACTCATCTTATATATTCATTCTATTGTATATCTATACTACTACTTATGTATATACTTATCACTTATGTAGAATCTTTCTTTCTATCTATCTCTATATATATCTTCTCTCTATATATCCATCTATTCTATCTTAATTCTATAATTCTGTCTTGCTCATTTCTGAAACTCATTTATATCTAATATTTTAACTTCTTTATTATCTATATATAATATTATCTAGCGCAAGTCAGTATTAGGTTCTCTTCTTACATTTAGTACTCGTTTTTACACAATGGTTTTTACAGTGCCGGATCGTAACACGTTATTGCGCCGGTGCTCAGGATTGCCTTTTAGGGAGTCACGAACCAACTGCTTTGTCTTCCTGTTCATGCCGACGGCGCGAGACTTTTCTGTTGGGGCCTTTGCTTCGTGCTTTTTACACACTGTTTGCCTATGCTTTGCGCCTGCAATTGGATCGTGCGGCCATTCGGCGGACCCTCCCTCTGCTTAACTATTTGTCTCTTATTCTTTACTAATTATATACTACTATATCTTATTTTTATCATTTATTATCTTCTTATATAATTATCTATATCATATCTGTTGATATAATATATCCTCTATATATTTAGTATATACTATATCTTATTCTATTCTCGTACCTTACTATAGTGATATATCATAGGATTCGTCTATTATTATTCAACCTACTGACACTCACTTACTATATTCGCTCTTATATCTATCTCCGTACTAGTCCCATATGGTCGTCTATGTATATCATTATATTATATTCCCTATAATTGCTTGTGCTCATTCAATATCGCGATAGTATCTATACTTAATGATATGATATATATCTATCTATGCGTATCTTAAATATATATTATGCTTCCATAGCCTATATATATAGTATATTATAATATTGTATTTTATATTTAATATATCTATAATCTATATTATGATTAGAGTTAAATATTATATCTATTCATTATATACTAGCTTATCTAATACATATTATATAAATAATACTTAATAATATATATTATTATATAATTATATGTACACTATAATTTAAAATGTAATAATATATTTTATATTATATAATAATATAGCAATTCATGTATATAAAAATGTTTTTATTTTATTATAATATATGATTTTATTATATAATATTTAATCAATATATATAATTATAATTTATATTTAATTATATAGTATAATATTATTAATAATAGCTTAGATAGCTAATGCGATTATATAATAATATTCTTATCTCATAGTCCCTATACTATATAATTAAATATTCTATTACTATATATATATTAGTATATGATATATATATATTATTGTAGTGAATAATAGTTACTAATTACTATTATCTTTGGTTATGCTTATATTATATATATATTTATATATTATATTACTAATATTAGTTATATATATACGATAAATATATATAATATAATATATATATTATTATATAGTATATACTAATATAATTATATATATATATTATATACAAATTATATTAATATTATAATTAATATTATAATAATATTATATTTAGAGCTATAATTTATAATACATATAAATATTAAAATTTCTAATGTAAATTATTTTTAGGATTATATTACATAATATATTATCTAATATATATAATATTTATATATACTTTATTATATTATATATAGTATATTATGTATTATATAATATATATATAGTTATATTTATAATATATACTCTGATATAAATTTATATATAATAATTATATATTATGTATAATCTAATTTTTAGTATCGTATAAATATTATATATATAGTAATATTTATAAATATATATTATATATAATAAATATATATTATTTATATATATTATATTGATATATATATTATATACTATTTAACTATCTTATTGTATTCATTGTCTGGAACTGATTAGTCTTATTAGTTTAGTTAATCATAACTATTAGGTTAATAAAAATTATAAAGAAATTTAATTATAAAATTATATATAAATATATATAATATATTTATAATATAATTATATATAATATATTATATTTACTTTATATATATATATATATTATAACATTATATATATATATATATATTGAATAATATAACTAATTCATAATATATATAATAATTATATTATATATTAATAATATGTATATATAATTATATATATTATATTATTTATATATATTATATATTTATTTATATATATATATTAATATTAGTATATTATTTAATATATTAATAATAGTAAATATATATATATTATTACTTATATTATTATTACTAATTAGAAATTTATATATTAATATTAGTAATTATATTATATTTATTATATATATATAAATTATATATATATCCAAATGATATTTATACATATATATAGATATAGTATACTATATATATAGGTCAAACTGGGAATTTTAAGTAGAAGGAAACAGCTTTTATATAATATCTAATTTATATATTTTTATATATATAGTTATATATTATATATCTCTTATTATATTATATATATATATTATATATATATTAAAATATATATATATATATATATATATATATTATATTATATTATATTATTATTATCTAATAATATAAATATTACATATAATTATATATTATATTATATATATATATATTATATATATTTTATATAATTATATATAGTATTTACATATATATATACTATATATTATATTACTATTATATAATATATATATATATATTATTTATTTATATATATAATATATATATATTATATATATATATATTTATATATATATATATATAATATATATATATATATATATTTATATTATATATATATAATATATATTATATATATTTATTAATATATTATCTTATTTATTTATTTATAAGTTAATATATATGTATAATATATTAATAGTTATATAATTATGTACAAAGAAACACTATATACATAATTTAATAAAAATTATTATATAATATTTATTTATATATAATATATATATATTTTATATATATATATATATTATTATATATGCACTACTGTATATTAGAAGAGCCTACTTTCTTAAAAACTCGCAGAACTTATGGTGAAATCAAAAGTATTCCTGTTGATAGTGAAACATTTGCAGGAGTAAATAGAGTGAAAATGAATGGTTATATATTAACAGTGGATAGCTATTCAATTTGAATATGGATGGGTCTTTTGAAATAATTAAAGGTAGAGGTAATAGCGGATTTGGTTAGACTGGTGAAGAATGGAATAGAGTGGAGGGTCCTTTGCTTATCTTGTTCTAATTATTTGGTTTTGTGTGGAGAATCTAAAGAAAGCTTGAAAGGACTAGCATAGAGTAAGCAAGGTATGTAAAATTAGGGAATATAAAGATAGGAGAAAAATAATGGTAGAGGGCGAGGAAAATTCGCAGTGTGAAATCATGTTTGAAATTGGCAACTGGATCAGGTATTTGACTTTGAATATTTAGACTCTATGTTGGATGAAAGTGGAATGGGTGAAGTAGAGTGTGGTTGTAAAGATAAGAGTGGTAGGAAGGTGTCTATTGAAAGTAAATCCCCTGTGAACTCAGTGACTAAATGTTTGAGTGCGGTAAGTTTGGCATGAGGTTTTAGGTTTTAAAAAAATTTATTAAATGAGGAATGAGTTTGTTAGGTAGCTTGTGTTGATAGTAAAAAGGAAGAAAAGAGAATAAATGCGAATGCATTAAGATGGTTTTTTCATAGGGAAAATATGAAAGACAGTCGTCTGATTAAGAGGGTGTATACAGGTATGTTGGAAATCGACTGGTTGGAAATAAAACATGGACTGAGTTAGAAAGAGAGCAAGTAAAGGAAAAGAATGTGAATCTAGCACAAGCGAGAGGATTGGTGAATCTTAGAATATGAAGGGATGTTCTTGGTAGGCTTTCTTCCTCTGCTCATGTCATGGTCTTCTACTTAGGTATTTTGTATCCGGTGCATGTTTGAGAGCCATACCTCCAGTTCTGGCAAAACAGTTTGTTCTCCTCCTAATCTCTCAACAGAAACACAATTACTTTATTCTACTTTCATCAAACTCAAATATCCTCCTATTTCTTAATTTAGCATTTAGCACGCCAAACAAAAATTGTGCAATAGTTACCTCCTCCCATTCCTTGCTACTCCACTTTTTTCTTATCTTCCCATTCCTTATAAGTTAAATCATCAATTAAAAGAACATCTTCCCAAAAAATATTCGCTTTATAAAAAATAATACAATTCCCTTGGAAAAAGTTTTTAAACCCCTAAAATTAATACTTATCAAACGCAATGCATTTATAAAATTCCCTGCTATGACTGTCCATCTGTTTACATCAGCGAGACTAATGATCTACCCAGACGAGTTTATCAACATAAATATGATCTTATCAACGACTTTGATATTTCAGCTTTAACAGCCCATCGAACTCTGCACGACCATAGAATCAATATAAATTCCGTTTCTCCATTGAAATATAGCAATCAAGTTGTGAAGAGGAAAATAATTGAATCTTCATATATATACAATACTGATAATTTTAATAAGAAACCGGGCGAAATAAGACTGGACACCATTCAAAATTCTATACTCCTAAATTCAGGATGCCTTAAGGATATAAAGAAGAAGGACAACCAACTGAATTGAACACAATATTTTCATTTAACTTTTTTATTTTTTTGGTATATTCTTGTCATTCCATCTGAGAGAGGCCTTTGGTTGTCTTAGGCTAAAGCTTATGGTTACTTTGTGTTTTTTTTAATTTTAAAAATTTTTTTTTTTTATGTTTTATTAAAGTATTTTTTTACGTGACGAGAGTGACTATACTTATATAATATATATACTATATATATATTATAATATATATATATATTATATATATATATATATATAGTATATAGTATATATATATATTTATATATATAATAAAAAAAATATATAGATATATATATATATATATATATTATATATATATATATAATATATATATATATATATATATATATTATATATATATATATATTATATTATAATATATACAATAATTATATATATATATATATATATATATATATATATATATATATTCTTTTATCATATATATTATATATATATATATATATATATATATATATATATATATATATATATATATATATATATATATATATATATATATATATATATATATATATATAATATATATATATATATATACTGTATATATAATATATATATTTATATATATATTATTAATATATATATATAATATATTATATATATATATATATAATATATATAAATATATATATATATATATATAATAATATATATAGTTTAATATATATTATATATATATATATATATAATATTATATATATAATATATATTATATATATATATTATATATATATATATATATATATATATATATATATATATATATATTATACATAAATATATATATTAATATATATATATATATATATCTATATATATATATAGTATATATATATACTATATACTATATATATATATATATATATATATATATATATATATATATATATATATACAGGGTGTATCATTAATATTGCGAAAAAATTCAGTATGATATTCCCTGCATAAATATAAGATAATATGTGTCAATAAACATTTCAACCGAAAACGCCTCGTTTCCAAGATACAAGGTGATAAAACTTATGTGGGACATATCCTGATATATCCAATTGCCCGTCCGTGCCACATCTCAACATTAATAATAAGCACAAACTATACACGCTGGAAGGTTTACCTACGCTGTTTTATTTACTAGTTCCGTATCTCTCTTCATTTATACATATACTAGTCCGTTGTGTCGCGTCAAGTTCTGTGTTCAAGTGTTTCTCATATTTTCAAAAATGTAATTAACAAATAGTGAAAATGTGCATATGCATTTTGTTTTTACGTCGTACGAAACGGTAATTCCATTAGGAGCCATGAGTCTCTTAGAAATGTACCCTAATCGTGTAATCCCGCATCATACTATGTTTGCACGTCCTCCATCAACGTCTTAGGGAAACAGGAAGTTTTAAAAAACCTACTAATGGAAACGGCCAACCTCGCAAAGTATCAACTCCAGATGTCGAAGAACAGGCTCTCCAAGAACTTGAGGTCAGTCCTACAACAAGCACCAGAAAGATTGCTGCAACACTACATGTAAGTCACTCGACAGTTTTCAGGGTATTGAAAAAATTAACTTTGTACCCTTATCAACATCAACGAAGTGTGCACTTGTTACAAACAGAATTTTCTGGAAGAGTAAGCTTTTCGTGTCGATAGCATTGCAACAGAAATTGGGCAAGCACAGTCTCACATTTAGCAGAAATAATTGGTTTCACCGAATGAGGGTAATTTTTCCAGAGACGCCATATCAAACTTCCAACAACAATCACATATGGGCTGATGAGAACCCACATGCAATAGTTGAAAGCCGCCATCAACACCAGTTTTCATTGAATGTATGGGTCGGAATTTTTGGCGACCATTTGATAGGTCCATTCTTTTTTTACAGTGAAGGCTTACTAGAGACGCCTTATCGCAATTTCTTGAACATGACTTACCTACACTACTGGAAGAGCGTCCCATTACAATTAAGATCGAAAATGTATTTCATGCACGACGGCGCTCCAGCTCATTTCAGCTTAGTTGCTCGTAACTATTTGAACACTGTATATCCACGCCGTTGAATAGGTCGAGGAGGTACACAACCTTGGCCTCCGCGGTCTCCAGACCTAAATGCATTGGATTTCTTCTTGTGAGGTCATCTGAAATATTTGATTTATACAGCAACAGTTGAAAGTCCTGAAGAACTAAGGGCTCGCATAATCGTATCCTGTGACACCAAGTTCGGCATAACAGCACGGTAATATTTTTGAACGTGTCCGATAAACCAATGCGTACGCAGAATAGAGGCCTGTATTGCCGCTAGGAGTGCTCATTTTCAACATTTGTTATAACCATAGTGCAAGTAGTATAGGGATGCAAACTGGCATTCGGACTTGTCGGGGGAGTCGAGCCCTGGCAGCGTCTTTCCTGAGCGATTTTTCGAGGGCTCCCCGTCGCGGGCTACCTTTTGGTGTACATTTCGCGTCTGTGGCTCCACCCTGGGGTCCGGTCCCCCCTGGGGTCCCCTATTTCTATTGATTCGCCATGAACGTGCGTGAGTACATGTGTACTTGACCACATGCTCACGTACTTTCATGAGCGTTTTTTTACCCCCCTTTGTTCATCCCCTACCCCCCTATGGAATAATCAGATTATAGGCTGGAGCAGGGTTCGAGCCCTGCACTCAGGGTCTTCCCTGAGGGATATTTGGCCACCTATCAGCATGGGCTACCTTCTGGGTTACTTTTCGAGTCTGGGGCCCCACCCTGGGGGGCTGGTCCCCCCAGGGGTCCCCTATTTCTAATGATTCGCCATGTACGTGAGTGAGTGTGTATGTGCATGAGCACATGCTCATACACATTCACGAGCGTTTTTTACCCTACCCCCCTTTGTTCATCCCCTACCCCCCTTTGTTCTCATCATCACAAGTTCCTGGATGTGTTTTAGGCCTAACTATGTGCGTGTACGAGGCGTTGCCACGTCCATGAAAGTAGCTGAGCTACTTTCAAGGCTACTTTCATGAAAGTAGCTGAGCTACTTTCAAGGCTACTTTCAAGAAAGTAGCTGAAGTCTGGTTCGAGTCAAGTTCAAGCCAACGCG
>JABUQX010128141.1:25000-27500 GCA_015478945.1 Trachelipus rathkii
TTTCAAAGGGCCACATAGCTGCACGCTTTTATTGTGTCCATTTTATTGTATTTTTCTAGTCAACATTTAATATATAGTTAAATAAGTAATATTGAATATATATACATATAATATATATATTAGTATTATATATTAATGAACGTATATATATATATATATATATATATAGTATATATATATATATAATATATATATATATATATATATATATATATATATATATATTATATATAATAATATAGTATATATATATATATATATATATATATATATATATATATATATATATAATATATATATATATTATATAATATATATATATATATAATATTATATATATATATATATACTATATATATATATATATACATTTATATATATATCATATATATATATATATATATATAGATATATATACTATATATATATTATATATATCACCATTTTTTCGCCCCTATAACATCTCAAGTAGAAAATATTTCAGCGTCTGCGTAGTAATATTGCGATCAGACCCGCGTCCTGGAGCCAGACTTCAGACCGGCTCCGACTCAGGATCCATAATTCCAGTCTGGCTCCGACTCAGGCTCCTGAACTAGAGCCTCCGATGACTCATCTTCTTCTTCTTCAGCTATCTATGTTTTGGGACCTCTTATCAAACAATCCTTCACTGTGATTAGGCTTAACGGCCCAATCGCAGTCGGGGATGTCATTCACTGATACGAATTAAGATTAGTTTTAAGCTAGCTTTAGTGATTCGAGGTTGTTTCAGTGGAAAACTTTTATTAAATGTTACAATTTAACTCCATGTTTAAAGCTTAGTGAAAATATAAAATGTATACGATTGAATAGATTTGGGGTGATATATTTAATAGTAATAAGTTTCTACTATAACTACTACCACCACTACTACTACTACTACTACTACTACTACTACAGCCATTACTACTATTACTGCTACTACTATGACCACTGCTACTACTACTACTAACACTATATACTACTACTCTACGACCATCTACTACACTAACGACCCACTGCTACTACTACTACTACTACTGCTACTACTACTACTGCTACTACTACTACTACTACTACCACTACGACCACTGCTACTACCACTATCGCTACCACTGTTAGTCGAACTCTGTATCCATTCTAGTTTAATGTTTGATGTAACATAGCATCTTTTACTTCTGGTTCAAGTATCCCTCTGCTAGGTAGTAAGAATCTTTATTATTATACTGTTATTTTCATGAAAATGGATGTTCAAACAGTACGTAAAGCTATAAAGCAGTAAAGCATGGGTCGGAGAGAGAGGGTGTGATGGACCCATGCAGGCGGGGCTATTAGCCCCGACTGCTTTAAGTACTTAGGGTCAGTAAAAACGTGTTTTTACTGAAATGTTTCCGTACTAAACATAAAAATAAGTGACTTTATTAATATCTCAATCTGAAAAATCTAGCTATGTTAGAAAATTATGTTAGAAACGTTTGTCTTGGTTAGCTTCATTGGAGAATTTTGTTAATGTCAACGTTTATTCGCTGTCCATAATGGTTATATTTTTGATAAAGATAGTTAGGGGACCTAAGTTGTTTTTGTTGTTGTTGTTGTTGTTGTTGTTGTTGTTGTTGTTGTTGTTGTTGTTGTTGTTGTTGTTGTTGTTGTTGGTTGTTTGTTGTTGTGTTCTTGGTTTTCTTTGATTGTTGTTGATGCTTTGTGTTTGTTGTTGTTGTTGTGATTGTTGTGATTGTTGTGATTGTTTTGCTGTTGGTGTTGTTGTTGTTGTTTGTTGTTGTTGTTGTTGTTGTTGTTGGTGTCGACATTGTTATGGTTATATATATTAGCTATCTTGGTTTAGGGATCTTTGTACATATACCTCTTATCATGCTATCCTTCACTATGATTCTACTACTACTACTACTACTACTACTACTACTACTACTACTACTACTACTACTACTACTACTACTACTACTGCCAATGTTATAACTAGGACCTAAAACTGTAAAACAGTATAGTAAAACGGTAAAGCAGTAAAATACGGTATGGACAGAGTTTGGGGAGGCTCACGGTATTTGTTTTACTGCTTTAGGTTCAACAAAACATTGTTTTTATTGAAAATTTGACAACTTTTTCTTTGAAAAACAAAAAACTTTAACAATGAAATATAGGAATCTACGTACAAAAGTTCTAACTACATACATCTTTGATAAAGTAAGTCGATAAGCACGCGAGTACCTCCATATCCTATCTCTTTTCAGCTCTATACCCCCATTTTTACTTCATCATCATTCAGCTAGGAACTCATTAGCGAGTACTGAAAACACATATAAACCTGTTAAGCACCGATACATCCCATATGAGACTTCTTCTTTTTCATCTTCTTCATATAATATATATATATATTATATATCTATATATTTCGGTATAATTCATTATATATATATATATATATATATATATATATATATATATATATATATATATATATATATATCCT
>JABUQX010128142.1:0-21974 GCA_015478945.1 Trachelipus rathkii
AATATATCTATATTTATTATTCTATATTATCTATATATTACTATCTAATCTTTATATATTACTATTATATCCCTCATACGTATATCTTATTTCTCTTCATAATTATTTATATATAATATATATCTTCTATTACTCTTCATTCCTCACTAATTTGATGCTCTCTCATATAAGTTCCCCGGGTTCGTAACTGGATCTACTAAAATAATTACTCTACCTTTATTTAATATCTATACTAATATATACTGACCTTATCTACCTTACTACATATACATATTAATGCACTTAATTCATCCATACTTACGAACGCACTTTCATATTACGCTCCACTATTTGATTATTCTATCCGGTGGACGTTTTCATACGTTACTGAGTACTACCGTTTCCCACTATTTTTGCCGTCAGTTAAGCAGTGCTGCGGGCCTTTGCATCCGGTCTTGGCGTCCTGGGTACTACGTCTGCTACATTATAGAAATAGAGCGTTTGTTGTTAGTAGCTTACTCACTATTTACTTGATATTATTAAACGGCCATTGTGATATCTGCCAAATCCCCGGGAGAACTCTAGAGAAACAAGTTAAGAACATTAAATTGAACTATACAAAGATATTTAAAAAATATATAATTGATAAAAAAATGTATATATTTTCTGGTAAAGTTCCAACTTCTAATATTTTTTTCAATGAAATTACAAGTGTCACAGACTCTTTCATGACAGTTCACACACACTTTCAATATTACCAAAGGGCTTCTAAACACAAATTTCATATCAAGTAACATATATACTCACTATATAATAATATATATATATGTATTACTAAATATATTAATATATATATAGCTATATATTATAATATTCCTAGTCACCCTTATATATATATATGTCGATTACTTAATACATAACTCTGTTGTAGGAGGTAACTAATATATAAATAACTCGCACATTTGTGTAAGTGTATATATATATTACCTACATGATACAGCTCTTCACTATTATACTATATATATTACTATATAGTATACTATCACCTATTTATTACTATTTATTTTTTTCCTATATAGAGTAATAATAAACTATCTATACTACCCTGTAACTATATATACTACCTACTATATATACTATATAACTAACATCAGGGTTTGAAGAAAGAGGGGAAAATCTCGGGAAAAAATATGAGACACCGCAGAGAAGAGAGAGAGAGAGAGAGATTGCAGATCTAAGAAGAAACGAGAGATGAGAGAGAGAGACGGAGATAGACGAGCATAGAGAGAAGAGAGGCTACGAAAGCTAAGAGTGTCACGGTCGATCAAATGTCACAATTCACAAATTGATAATCAGGCATTACAACTTAGACACTCCTTAGGCTTTGAAGGACATGAATTTCACCGCCAATTAATACAGGAGCACTACTCTTGAAACAATCATGGAATAACAGAAAAAGATTTAAAAGAATCCTAAAAAACTGATGAACGAGATTCATCTTAAGATTTCAACTTAGAGAGGTCTGAAACATACCCTAAACAAACAGAGTTATACGGCAGAATCCCCATTTATCATATATATATATGATATGTATCTAGTCCTAATATACATATTATACTATATATATATACCTCCATATATTACTATATTATTATATTGTATATATACTATACTATATACTATATATATATATACATATACCTATGATACTTTACGTAACTAGCCTACTATACTATTATATATAAGAGAAGCCAAAAGAATCTAAAGGATAGTTGTATCACCTTTTGCTGGTAGTGATAGTTAGAAATAATTTTTTTTTAAAGATTGTTTCCTGCGACACTACAGTATTAAGATTAAACCTAAAAATCTGAAAAAAAAAACAATTCTTTTAAAATGTTTAATTATGATATATCTCTATATATATATATATATATATATACCTACATCTTTAATAATTCCAAGTTTACTATTTACCCACCTATTATAAGTATACATCATCCCACTAGTGTAAATATATATTATTTACTATACAACATAAAACTATATATATACTATATACCGGTCAGTCATTCCCGAAAAGTTCAGCGCATGTAACTAGAAACTATACAGCTACATTCGAACACCGAAAATAATATCACTTTTTATAAATCAAAACTTTGAGACAGTTTTTACCCCGGAAATTAAAAAGAAATAAAAAAAAATAACGCTTTTTAAAAAAATTAAAATTGTTATATATATTGTGAAAATTATTTACAGTTTTTTTGACCATTATTCGTACCTGATCCCGCTCACTACGACTGATGACGAAAAGTTGCCAAATGTTGAATTTCTTTTTTTTTTTTTAAACCGGACAAATACCCCACGGGTAAACAAAAACGACTAGAAGAGTCAGGGAGTTTCCTCGCTATTCGCGGGGGAGACATCTGGGGTGCGGAGGACTTTCCAGTCCCCCTCTGTCCCTCCGTCGGCTTCAACCCTCCTAATGAAGGACTTATAAAAAGAAAAAAAATAACTATTTCATCACATGGTAAAGTGTCAGTAAAGCCCGACATTGGCAACTTTTTTTCTCTCGAGACTACAGCAGTTTCAAGGTCGATTTCCAAGTCAATCAAGAGCCTGCCTTTTTAACTAATAATTAATTATTAGATGTTCATTACATTAAATATTAGCTATAAAATTAAAATTTTTGTTTTTCAATTTCTGGCGGTAAAATCGATATCTGATTGAATAAAATGATATTATTGTTCGTGTATCATGTTATAGTTTTCGCTAGTTACCATGCCTGAACTTTTTCTCCGGTGATCGCATCTGGAACAGTATATATGGCACTATAGTATTATATATATATATTTTTATGCTAATCATATTAACTATAAAATATACTTAAGTAATTAATGTTAATATAGATAAGTATACCACATACCAACTAAACTTAGTAATATATATGATGCATAAACAATTTGGTTTATCTCTATCACTTCTCAATATAACTCCACTACTCTATATATTTATAATGACAGTCTATCTTCTACCATATATATACATCTTATCTTATTCTAAATATAATTCTAATTATCACCTCATCATTACTACTAATAAATAAATTCATATAATATTTAATAGGTCTTAACCTAATACTAACTTATATATATAGTACGTTATATACCTACCATATATATCCTACAATAAACCGTACCTTATACCAATAATAAGTATATTCTATTATATATATATAATATATACATATATATTACTTAACTTAATAGATAATCATATATATTCTAATCTTATATATATATAAATATAAATTCACATAATAAAATATATATACTAATGCAGTGTTTCATATATTCGTGATTATACAATAGTAAAGAACTAAGTGAGTCTACTTAATATATATTAAGATTAAATATTAATAAAGTCTAATATATATATATTTCATATAATTAATATTAATTATATATTATATATATATAATATTACAAATTAATTATATATAGTATATTATATATACACGTTTGGCCTAACTCACTATTTAAAAAACAAAAATTTTTTTTTTCTCTAGTGATTACTATTATATATTACAACTATCTATATTAATAAGAACTAAATATAAGTTATCTATTTCAAAGATCACCAAGCCTGAATATATTTTACCAAATGTCTCAAGACTTCAGGACATCTTTTCCTAATCAGTCCATCCATGTTCACAATTGCACTTTCTTCAAATCTAAAAACCGTCGCTATTTATTTATTTTATATCCTATTAAAAATAAACAAATATATCATTAACATAATAATCTTTACTATCATTTTAATATTATGTAATTCAATTATAATAATTAAAATCACATATTTAAAAACACTAATAATATACTATAAATATATATATCCTATAGTTATCAATTATAGTTACTATATCACTATATAACGTATGCTGGGACTGTACTACCATCTATATACAACTTTGAGAGTCCAATAAAAACCAAAAGAGACTTTTAAATATTTGTATACTGTTCGTGAACTTATTGCTAAGTACTTGCAGCGAGCATAACCTATTTATAGCATAAGTGCGGAAGTGAAATATGACTTTATTTAATGAATACCAGTCCTGTTGAGAATACCTTATATCCAATTGAAGTGCGAATCCAGAAAAATAAAACATAACACTTAAGTATCAGAAAGACACACCTCTCACTTCTAAGTACTCTCATCCAGAAATCCTCACCCTCCGTGGCAAGTGAGGTAAATTTCCACACACACAAAGAGAATGGCTGCGTCTCCGAATATTCCGATCACGAAAATTTTTGCAAACCAAACGAATAGCCAGTCAGAGGCAAAAGGAGCTGAAAAACGCGCTGGAAAAACGGCTTCGTGACAACCTAAATCCCGCGGGCATACAGAAAAAGAAAACGTAGCTTGGTCGATCATGAAAAAACAACTCCATAATTACTTATTACGAAAAAAAAAGCGTCTAATGTATCACTGAATATCTTTATTACTTATACTGAATAAAAGCATCAACTCAAATATGGATTTTAATTTTATTACCAATCCTCTTATATAGGGTCTTTGCCTAAAAGAAACCTATCCCAATCTACACAAGTTCAAACCTTATCATATATATAATATACTAACTATATTATATATAAAAAAAACTATATAATATTATATATACCTATATTACCTATATATATATATATAGTATATATTTATATATTATATATTATATATATATACTAATATAATTATACCTATATAATTAATATAAAGGTCGGGAACGGAGCAAGGAAGATAAAAAATCCAGAAGATACATGTCAAGCATCTGACCTTGAAGAAAGCATCTTGCCATTTTAAAGTGGAATGATTTAGGGAGCAGAGCCCCAAATATGTTTCGAAGCAAGGAAAAATGTGGCAAAATAATTTCTTAGAACTCAAATGAAAGTGAAGCTTCTTATCACATTACTTTATAAAATTAATAACTACAAAATTAATATTAACTAGTGTGAAAGCATCAAAATATCAGATATTAGTTCTTTTGTAGACACAGTTAACTTATTCCTTTCGATATCAATTGATTGTAATTATATGACAGAATGGATATTCCGGGCACGTTCAGTTAAAAGAAGATTTTCCTTCGCAAAATTCTATGTCGACAGGGCTAGCAATTCCGGTCCTTTTACTTTGATTGCTTTGAAGTACTCCTGGACTCACCAGCAATTGATGCCGCTTCATGTGCTTAGAAACAGGATCTATTCGGAAGAACTTGGGCCGAACCAGACTCATCCTCTAGAGACAATGCTACAAACACGTAAAGCACTAGATGCTCTAACCAGTCCATAATTACACTAGACTCACCATTCATCTGAGTACACCAGGGTAGACACCACTACACACTCGCGCGCAGCTAGATACATATAAATACTCAATATAAAGGACTGGCCACAGCACAAACTACACTCTGGCGTCCGACGAACATAGTATATTTCTGAGCGAAGTATTCTCCTTATCAGCATCACAAACAGATAATATATAAACGGACCTAAGACCTCTACCACCATCATGAAGGAACTAAGAACTCCGTCTCGTACATGACACCGACAGGCAACAGGCGAAAGCCGCTATCTGGATGGTAGAGTATTAGATTTAGATATAGGGATATATATCAACTGGCTATACAACACCAGAATTTAGTTCATAAATAAATACGATTTTTTATATCTACTATAATTTCCCAACTTTAGCAAAACATACACGAGACAAAGCTCCACAAAATATCACTATTACGCCTACGGAGAGGAGACGTACACAATATTCTTATTCATTTTCGAAGTTTCTCTTCTTGACAACCAAAGTTCACACAAACTCTCAAATTATGGAGAGAGAGAGGCACCGAAAATATACCACTTCTTTGATTGTTATCTTGGGACAAATTACACGGGAACGACAAAAAAAAAAAAAAGAAACTAAACATACATCTTAACGTGGCAATCAAGCGGTACCTGGTGGATAAGATTTAAAACAACAACATCAGTGTAATCGAGTATTTCATTAGAAGAATATCGCGATATTTCCGAACAGCACAGAGTCATCAACGACCGAACATGAAGAGAAGATTTCTTCACGAGCACAGTTCAAGGGCGACAGGGCTTGCAACCCGGCCCTTTACTTTTACTATTATACATTAGCATTGATAATAACATACTTGCATTCGGAACCAAGCCATCCTAGGAAAAACACACACACATATACTATGCGCGAGCCGCACTCAGCAAAACGAGTATAACTGCGAGAGCTCTCTACGAACACCAAGATTAAATAGCGCCAAACTGGATAACCAGACAGAGCTACAGTTGCAAGACATAGGGGCGAAACCAACCCTTCCTAGAGTCTAATTATATACTCAAGCGTATAGCACAATCGACACACTATCACTTGGCCGCTAGAAACAGAGAGTACGTGTTCACCACAGAGCTAGAGGAGATCAACGAGTTCACCCAAACAGAGGGAAAGAAAGAATCTAGCAGCGCCACTAGAACCAGCCGCCGGGCGAAAGTCCTCTAAACAAGAACTGATGGCCTTGTGGAGAATTTAATTGTCGTGAGTTAGGAACGGCCTATTCGCGTATCACTTTATAGGAATGACTGGGATATCAAGAATTTATAGTTATTGACAGGCGGGCGTGCGATAGATGTGTAAATGAGATAACAAAATTATGATGGGAGGACCTAGAGTAAAAGGTTTTAGTTAAATACTTATTAATCGAAGCAGTGGCAGACTATTGTATATGGTAATGTGCGGTCCCCTTGGCTATGTTGGCTAAGTAGTACGTGGTCAGTACCTGGAAAGCGAGATGAACAGTTAAGTGAGGAGGGATAGTGGAATAGCCCGCGTTAGTACGAAGTCTGGCACTGGAAGGCTTGCCGAATACAGGTTGATGCCAAAAGAGCGCTAAGGGTCCTAAGTCCACAAACATGCCGTTGATACATTAACTATGACAGACTCTGGAGAGAGACTAGCTTCGTTGCTTCGATGAGTTGCATGAATGAGCTGAAAAACACTTTGACTTAATACAGCGAGAGATATCAGCGTATGACGCAGTGCGTTATTAAACCAAGCAGATGTGAGTTTTGATAGTAAACTGTAATACAAGACACACCGTGATGGAGAGTAGTAAGCGTAACCCCGGAGAGTATCTATGGTGGTGAAATCTGTGCGGAGCGATCTGATGAAACCGGTGCAACTTGATAATGCTAGAGTAATCATAGACGTGTTCTCAGGACTATTAGCGCTTTATAGTTTGAAATGAGAAACACTGGTAAACCGAGACATTATTTTCGAGAGTACGTAAAGGAGGAGAGGCTTTTAGCCTGACGTGCCATAGAAAGGTGCTGGTGCAATTATATCCTGGTGAATTTCGGAAGGGGACCAAAGTTCTTGAGTCGCGAGCGAGTGGTGCAGAGGGGTATGTTGTTTGGTCTACCGTGTTAATCGCAGTAAATGAAACTAATGGTTGTGATGGTGTGGAATAAAGAGTAATGGCATCCTAAGCGAGTACAATGTACTCAGCATGGACAATCTTAGGGTAAATGTCAGGTGTGCACGAAAGAATTGAATCACTCAGGAGATAAATTTTCGTGAGTATGGAGAGAGAGCTGTGAGTAAGTAGAGAAGATATATATATATTGATGAATGTTGTGTGCAACGTGTAGTCACAGATTTATAATTAGAGTAACTAAAATCTGAGGTAGAATACAGCATAAGTAATGATTTTAGTTGGCGTGTGCTTAGAGCGATCTCATGTCATACCGTTCTCAGAGTATGGCTTCTAAGAGATACGGACCGGCACTGACAGAGCGAAAAGACCAGTATGTGACTTGAGTCTATGAAAAAATATAATATGCGAGTATGTAGCAAGGCGAAGATGCATGAAAGCGTCTGCAAATAGTCAAGAGTAGCTAGGAATGACGGGGTTAATATAGTATTGAGGCCTGAACCCAACGATGAGCGAGGCGGCGGGGTATCAGGTCTTAGTGGGACAAGCATATTAACTATACATTGTAATAGAACGACTATATACACCCTTTCTTTTAAAAGAACCGAATGGAGCTCACTGAATATTCATATTTATAATTAAAGAAGGATGTGGTTTCTACGGAATCTAGTCTGTGATAGCTCACAGAACTAGCAATGTAAAATAAAAATAATATACATGACTCGCGAGCAGACAACAACATATCTAATAATTCTACATATAGATAAACTGTAAGAGGATCACTATTGGATGCAGGTCACATGGGAGAGTAGGATCATGGAGATAGCCGTAAAACTGAGGGTAGGAAAGGTCATGATATCATCTCTAAGTATAAAACAGCAGTTAACTAACCCGGTGTAATATTGTCGTCTACGCGTATCATACACAACCTTACACTACATATGGGTGAGTAAAAGACCTCCTCGGTAGGAAGACAGAAGAGAGGATAGAATAAATAACATATACTTCATGTAAATGATTGGGGAAAGATATAATTAATCATAAACGTAAGTTATAATAAAAAGAGTGATATAATATAATAATATATATAGAATATTCTATATACGATATTTTATCATTCCGTTTTTTGAGTATCCATATTTATAACAAATAATATATATAAAAATGGTGATAGGAAGGAAAAGGATATTATTACTCCAGCATGAGAAAATCTTTTCTAGTAAAAATAAAATCTAAAAAACTTATAATATATATAACGTATTTAATAATAATAATAATTAAACTTAAATTAGAAATATTATAATAATATATTTTTAGCACACTATTATTATATCAGAAATCATTACAGAAAAAAAAATCAAAAAGTTTGGAAAAACACTTTCCTAATATAATAACTAATTTACCATAAAATTCTGGGTACAATATAATTTTGATTATAATTTTGAATATTCTATACATCTGATTAACTATAAATACAAAATCACAGTTGTATTTATAAATTTGGGCAAAATAAATTATTCTTGTTAACATTTTTCTTATATCTAATTTACATCTATATAATATAATAGGATATAATATATATAATATGGGAAGACGAAAAGTTGTTATCACCAAAAAATGCTAAAAATGTTATCATTTATATGCATAGCTCTTAAATGAGTATAATACGTCATATACTAAAAAATAAATATTATTATTACTTACTTTGCAACTATATATAGAATATACCACGAGAAGAGCCTATAAAAAATAAAAAATAAACATAAATTTATTTTAGATCTTATCACAATATATATATATATATAATATAATATATATATATATATTACGTATATTATATATACTAATATATATATCGTATTATATATATATATAATTAATACCATATTTATATATAATATATATAATAATATATATATATTTAATATATAATATAATATATATATATTATTATTAAATTATACATTATAATATATTATAATTAATTATATAAAATAATACTATATAATATAATATAAAATATATATATATATATAATAACATATAAATAATATTAAATAATAATATATATATATAATCAGAAGTGGGGCACCCCGCCAAACTTTTTTGTTAGCCCAGCAATTTGCAACGCTAAACTTTGGGTTTTGACATTCGCCCAGTTCGCAATTCCGCCCCAACTTTTTCTGCTCGCCTGTCCGATATCGCAAAATTCCGGCAATTAGCAACTTTTCTGCCCTGCCACCATCATCGAAATAAAAATCGAGATATAATTACCTGACAATCTTTTTTACTATAAACTACGCTCGGGAGAGCTATACATATATAACCAATATCATTCTATATATTCTATATATCGGCTAATATACAAGGTAATTTACTATATAAATACGCTAATATAATAGGTCAATATCGAACGAGATTTAATACTACATGATATATAGAGACAAATCGATATACCTAAAATAATTATCGAGGATATTAGGTAATTCGAGGATTAATTGTAATGAGTGATATAAATATGAGGTCGATTATATAACAACCTTAACGATATTAATTTTGATATATATCTTGGTGTTACGAGAAGGATTAGCATAAGGAATAGTAAACCTGTTTAAGATACACATGATCCTTATTTATTATACATAATAGTTCTGTTTATATAATGAGATAAAGGTATGCCTGCTATAATAAAATATAATTATATAAAATCTGATAAACTTAATTAACAAAGAAAACGGAAATTTAAGGTAAAAATATCAAATATATGACAATATAAAATAATACACACTGGATATTATTATAATAATATTATAGTATATTGAAGTATTACTTATATAATATAAAAAAATATCTGATTTTTATATATATTTTATTATTATTTATAGCTAATTATATTTATATATAACATTTTATTTGTATATTTATAAGTTGATATATTAACTTACATGGAAATATAAAATTATATATATATATTAAAAATAATAATATATTATTACCGGGCATAGGCTCATTATCACATGTATCCAAATATATCTTTCATACATTTGTATCACTATTGTCTAATCAAAGATACATAGCTTCATAAACTAGGTTTCTTATTATTTTCACTGAGTACTAGTAACATTTAATGCAATATATATTAGTCAAATATAATAATACAGTTGTTACACTATTATAAGGTATAATAATATGAGCCTATATATATTAGCCATTAAAATATCCGATGCTATACCAATTAAAATATCGATAATTATTTATTTATATATATATATGTAATATGATATTAATATATTATTATTAACAATTTATCAACAACTATTGGCCATATGTATAACCCCGTATACATGAAGTCCGATAACCTTACTATTAGTATGTTGCTCTTTACTAATTATAGACTCACTATAGCTAATTATATGATCTAATTTAATAAGATTTCGATTTATGAATCACAATAGATTAGATATAAAATCTATACTTATTATCACAAAAAATAATATTATATATACAAACTTAAAAAAAGATTATTTATGGTTACACATTAATTCTACCCGAGCTCGTGCCACCTCTGGCAGTAGCAGATCATCTGAATATGAGAGACTAAACAATTACACAAAAGTTGTACGAACCAAAATATAATAGACACTAGAAACATCTCATCAACATGGAGTTTAAGTCTTCTCTACACTAAATAACAATCACATCCTTACCATCACATTACAACAACGACACCAACCACTCCGACATAAAACGTCACACGCGAGGCATCTTCCTACGTCGTTCGCTTCTTCGGCGCTAACGTGACCCGCGCACAGTTCTGCGTGGACCTCTATCTTGAGACAACACTATAATGGCGCAGCGAAATCTATCTTAGGTTTCAGCATTCTCTCATCTCCACTTATTGATCAACGCGCTCGACATATATCCATACATCAGTTGAGTCAATAAATAAACTGTTCAGTTTTTATTAGAGAGCCAAATACCTCTAGCTCACTCCAGCTTAATTTGTGACTCTTACTACATCTCGACTTCTATACTCAAATTCTAAAGAGTGAGGAGCTACCTATACAAATCAATCTCTAGCTCGCGCTCATACTCAGAACCGTCTCTTTAACCTGCACTTAGCTATTATCAATCCATATTTCGAGATAATGTAGTTCAGTGCCACGGGCCTCTATGACATGGTTCTAAACCGAGCCGAAATCACAATACAAGCATTGATAAGTGCCGTCATCTGCAGTAGATTTCTTATATATCACCATTTTTCACATTCTTTTGGTATACCGATTCAATTAAAAATATATTAAAAACTGTCTCATAACTGTTCAAGAGTAAGATGGGTTAATTAATATAACTCCTTTTACTTTGGCATAACTGTATAAGCTCAAACTCAGCTCTAAAACTATACCAAAACCTAAACCCTTAGAACAAAATATACTCTATTGTATATCACACACACACACTCTCCAACATACTCAACATCATATCACAACAAGAATATAATGAGATATTATTTCTTCAATACAATGACAATGAGTAGTCCCAAGTCAAATCCTATCTATATATACAAGTTGATTTTCTAGTTTCATTCTTGATTTTCTCTAGCTAATTCTCTTTCTGCCGTTGATGTTCTCTTCATTTTCAGTGTCAATCCGACTCTGTCGTTCCAGACGCATTGAGCACACAATGATTCGGCCAGTGTTCCACCATCTGTATAATATATATTCTCATTATACCATTATAACCTTGGACGAGCACCGTCACCATACTGGCACTGCTTATCCAACTTAGCTTGACATCATCTGCGTATAAGCTATGTAGTGGTTCATTAGAGTTCATACTCATGTCTACATAATTCTACACTTTCATCCGTCCATTTACCATGATTATATATATATATTAATTATATAGAATAGCAAGGGCGAGAGCAACACTGCCTTATAGTACTAGTCTCACTCTATACCCTAGTAACATCACACTATATATATTATATATATATATATATATATATATATTATATTATATATGATATAACTACTATATATAATAATTATATATATATGATCATATATAATAATATAATATAATATATATATATAATATGGTATACAGTTACGTATCTGGGATTACAGCCGTACATACTGTATCTTTAAAAAGTCATGATTATAATGCATATGACAGTAAAACGGATAATTAACATTTTGCTTGTAGTAATATAATGTGAGTACTTGGTCCTATATAAATTGCTAAGCGTCCATAATAAAATTAGTAATAAATAAATAAAAAAAAAATAAAATAATAAAAAATATATATATATTATATTAATAATATATATAAGTATTATATATTAATAATATATATTATATTAATTATATATATTAATATATATATTATATATATATATATTATAATATAATATATATTATATATATTATTTTAATCCAAATTATTTTACCTTGTAATATAACCTAATTCTCAGGCATGCAACAATAGAAGAATCACTATACAAAACTCTCAAAGGAATCAACTTATACCGAGATTATACGTCATATTATACGAATTATTTCAATCACAGTTAGCAGAATTAAACACAAGTAGAAATACTTTTTTCCACAATTCTTTTTTAAATTATATCAAAAAAACTACAATAGCTACAAAAGGATAATGCGAAAAGGAATACATTTTTGGAAACTCATGCGTCACGAAAATCATTAGCTATAGTTTCTCATAATTTCATATCTAACCCCAAAAAAAACATATATAAAAAAAATTATTGTTAATAATATATAGTAATATATAGATATAGATAGATATATAGCTATTAGAGACGTCATTTTATTGGTATTCTCTTTAAACAATAAAGACTTTACTATTAATTTATATATTTTTTTTTTTTTACTAAATAGAAAAATTTGGGTTTAAAAGAAAACTATAAACTTGTAATATATATACTATACTATACTCAGATAGGCAGGAGTATACTGAGGGTGATCTCTATCGGCTTAAAATTCGGTTCCGTTGGGTATAGGTAAATAAAATTAATATCCCCTACCTTACTATCATGAGGGTGAATGAGGTCTCTACTAGATACTAATAACCACCGCTCTATGTTTTGGGTTGTATACGAGCACACTAGGGGGTATATCTACTTATAATATAATATATATTATAACCAGCTATCTCTCTTACCCTATCATAAACTGAGAGTGAGTAAAATTTATATAGTACGAAATACATCCTAGCTACCCATACTACATTAATCCCGTCTGATAGTATATCGTATACGTCCACTATACTCATAGTGCGTGGTATATATATACCTGAGTATATAGAGAGTATAAGCAAAATTTTTTTTATATATATATTATTATTAACTATAATTTACTATTCTTATGTAAACATTACATGTGAAAGTGATATATATCACCATATATACATTTCCATATATGTATATATAATATTTGTATAAATATTACAAATGTTTTTACAAATATTAATATATATATATATATATATTATATAAATATATATATATATATATATATATATATAATATAATATAATATATATATAATATATATATATATAATATATATATATATATATAAAATATATATGCAGAGAGGTTTATTTGTAGATACAATTAAAATAACTTACAGTATATAATTTGTCTGACTTTAATAATAATTATTTTCATCACAACTTAATCAGGTAATTCCTTTAGGATATCGTATGATATTAATTAACTTATTCTTCATTTACACAGCACATAATTTAATCAAATAATAAGATTATTAATAAGAAATAATGAAAAAATAATAAAATAATAATAATAAAATAATAATAATAATAAAAATGATGATAATAATAATCCACAACCAAACCATACTAATATGGAATAATGCCAAAAATTAGAAGAACAAAAATAAATAAATAAAAAAAAAATTATACAAGTTATGTATTATTATATATAACATATATTGAACACAATGGACAGAATAAGGTTACATGACATCCCCAGGACATAAAATTAATTTTCCTCTAAGTTAAAGAAACTAGGATATAATATTACCATTCCTCTCTTCTTTCCAGGATTCTTCCAAATATGCCAAACGATGTTAACAAGCTGTTTCGCCAATTCTTCATCAATTTTTTCAAGGTCATGTCGATTCATCACGTCCAAAGTTAAAGTTATAATATCTTCGAAATAGCTAATTTCAAGAAAAATGCAATCCGTCCAAATTCGAGGCAGCAAATTCAAGTTTTCATAAAGGCCAATTGTGTTTATGAGTTCCTATAAATTAATAATAATAACTTAGAATAATGATTTTTTTCTCTCTTTTTTTTTATCTTCCCTTCGAATCCCACTAGATGTGGGATAGGGTAATGGAAATAGGATAGTTAAGCAGAAGAGCATGACGTAAGTTGAAAGGAAAGACCCTCCCCCCTATCTTCCTCTAAAGTGAGAGCTCGTCACAGTAAAAAAAAAAAACAGTCTAGGTTTACAAGACTGCGATGAACACTCATTGTGGTATCTCGTCAATGTAGGGTTTATCCCTTGGGCAATGCCCACAACCATTCTCCTTCTCAAAACCCCGCTCATCGCTTCTATTAGGCACCTTTCTTCTCGCCTTTGCCAGACTTACGTTCCTTTACTGACTCAATTCACTTTTTCTTTGGCCTCCCAGCCAGTCGAATCCTGGCACATTCAAAATTATGTATCCGCTTAACCAATCAACTATTATCCATCCTTTCCATATGAACATACCATCTTGATACATTTTCGTTTTTTCTCTCATCTATGCCTTTCTTCATACCATACAACTTCCTAACATGTTAATTCCTCATGTTTATCAATTCTTCTCACACCTAACAAGCCCCTAAGATTGTCAATCTCAACAAAATGCACCTTAGATCTATTGATCTTACTCCACACCAGATAGGGAAGGGGAAAGGGGGTTTTTCACTACTGTACGCATTAGCACAGGTAACAACATACCCTCAAGTAAAACCCTAGCACACTCGGGATTTAGGACCTTTGATATTCACCAAGGATTTAATTGCATTATTCATCTTCCTACCATTCATAACTTTCCTACTACACTGCATAATTCGTTCCTTTTTATCCAAAATATAGCCTAAATATTCCAACTTAGATATTTGTTCCAAGCTCACAGTCCAACACGATTTCACACGGAGGGCTCTCTTCCCTACATACCATTCATTACCTTCTTACTCTATCTACATTTACTTCAAACCCCTCTTTTACACCTCATATGACTGTGTCCAAATACGATATAAAACTTACTTCAGATTAGCCACACAAAACCATATCATCAGCGTACAATAAATAAGGCACCCCACCCTCCACTTTCTCCCACTCTCCATCAGTAAATAACTTAGATTATATAAAATAAAAGCAATTAATTCTTTCCATGCACTCCACATCCATATACAAATTAAATAACTATGGAGACATAACACATCCTTGCCTCACTCCACTATCAATATTAAAACTTTCAGTCTCAACTTCATTTATTCTAACACAACCCTCACTATCGACGTACATACTTTAGATTCAATTCAGAAGCCTATCACCAACACCATATATCACGAAGACCTGCCAGAAAGCTTCCCTATGAATCCTGTCATACGCCTGCTGAATGTATATATAAAACCTAAATACAATTTTTTCTTCTCTCGTTTTCTCAATCATTTGTTTCAATGTGAAAATTTGATCTACACATCCTCTGCCACTTCTAAATGCACCTTAACTTCGCCAATCAGTCTCTCAATTACTCGACGAACTCTTTCAAACAAAAAACAAACATATATCTTCCTTAAATATATCAATAAAAGTATTCCCCTATAAGTTCCTACAGTTCCCCGAATCTCCCTTACCCTTACATAAGGGTACTATGACTGCTCTCCTCCAATCCTTCGGAAGTATACCCTTCATAAACGCCTTGTTACACAATTTTCACATCCATTTCATCACAATCTCGCCTCCATTCTTGATCATTACACCAATAATTCCATCTAAACCTGCGGATTTACTATTCTTCAACCTTCTCACTCTTCCTATTACCTCATCCCCAAAATAATAATAGTAATAAAAATAATAATAATAATAATAATAATAACTAAAAGTTTGTCATAGTTTTAAATTCCAAAAAGGAAAAGTTTAATATTTTTTCATTAATCAAATATACGAAAGTTACCATAAAATGTCTAATTACAAAAACTTGAGAGAAAATATGAAACGTTTTGTCAAAATTCACCAATACTTGACCATTGAATTAGCATTCATTATACAAGGATCTTACCCTCATCACATCCATTCTTGGAGAATATAAATGTGGCACATAATGGTCATAGAGTTCCATGAAATCCTCCAACGGCAGAGAATTCATAGCCATCCGAAATAAAATTCCTATATTATCATAATATATATTATAATATACTATACTTATATATATATATTATATAGTATATCTAACTATATTTATATATATATATTATATAATGTATAATATTAAATTATATTCTACATAAAAATATTATATATATATCTATATATATATACGATACTAATATATATCAATATATATATTTTTTTTAGTTTATGTACAGGACCCAAAACGGGTCACAAAAGAAGCGCACACTGCGTTTGAAAAATCAACATTATGGGGGGGAGCCTGTTGCATGTACATATTATTTGAACTATCAAAGAAAATTTGAAATGGCCGAAATGAATATTCAAGTCAAAAAATAAATAAAAATAAATAAAACTAATATCGCTTATATTAATAAATACGTCCTAATATTACATACCATGAATCATTGATGTTGTAAAGAATATTCGCTTCTTGGAGATTCAGGGAGAAATAGTTACTACTACAGTGGGAATTATTCAGATAAGATATAGTGCAATCCTTTTTTTTTTTAGAAAGGGGTTTTTTATGGACCACAAAGTAGTTAAAAAGATGATGACGGCGAATAGGGTCCAGTTGGGGACAATCATTGAAGATATGTCGAACAGATTGCGGGGTATGGCGAACGGCAAAGTTTGCAGATGCGAGGAGGGTCAGTGACATATAGTGAATATGAGTGATATCTTGGTGAGGCCAATACGGAGTGCGTGCAAGTATCACCTCGTGGTAAGCGCTTTCGTCGGTGGGAGGAAGACCATCACCGATGCTGGGCTTTTCATGGATTCCTAAGTGTTCGCTTTACCCCGCTGAAATCATGTTCGTCCAGCATTCTTGCCAATAAGATCGGAAGAGAGAAGAGAGAGAGAGAAGAGAGAGAGAGAGAGAGAGAGAGAGGAGAGAGAGTAGAAGAGAGAGAAGAGGAGACAGAGAGAGAGAGAGGAGAGAGAGGATAGAGAGAGAAAGAGAGAGAGAGAGAGGAGAAGAGAGAGAGGAGGAGAGCAGGATAGTAATCAGTTGATGGGAAGCGGCCTTGTCGAATGGCCATCTGGGAGGTTAACCCTTGAAACATGCTACGAAAAGTAGAGGTGGCAACTTTTGCCTCCTCCTATTCGGCGGATTTCATTGCCCAGTTACCCCCTACATGAGAAGGGTCCCATAAAATGATTTGTTTCTTCGGGAGATGGAGCACGAGAAATCTGTTGTATAGGCGGTATACATTGTGTTTTTAAGTTAATAGGGGTTTTAAGAAGATTCTGGAGGGTGTTGAGCGAATCTGAATAAATAACATTAGAGTGGTCTTGGTTAAGAAATAGAATTCGAGAAAGGGCAGTCATTATAGCCATTAATTCTGCCATAAAAATTGGAAGCCATGAGGGGAGAGTATGGGGAGGTTGCGGGTCAGGAAAGACAGTAGATCTATTCAACTGTCCCTGTTTTTAGAAGCCGTCAAGTAAACAACTGGAGAAAATTCACCGTAGAACTACGGAATACGACAGAAATGAATGCAGCTTAAAACAACGGCCAGCAAGGTGGGGGGGAGAGCAGAGAGAGTTAGAGAGAAACACACGGCAGCAAGGGTGGGGAGAGGAGAGAGAAGAGAGAGAGAGAGAGGAGAGAGAGAGAGCGAGAGAGAGGAGAGAGAGAGAGAGAGACGAGAGAGAGAGAGAAGAGAGAGAGAGAGAGAGAGAGTTAGGGCCAAGCAAATGGTGGGAGCGGGGAATAGTCAAGGTGTGTACTCTTCGTCGTTGCAAAGGGATGTATAGGAAACTAAGGATGTTATAAACTGTGTTTGCAAATTGCCAGTTAATTGGCAATTCTGAGGTAATCTTCCTGCCAAAAATCGGTGTCCCAGATCAAGACGGTATTGGGGTTTTGAAACGAAGATAACTTGTGTAACTATTGATATTCCTTAGAGAGAGTGGCATCACATTTGATTCAACTTCAAGGCTCACCCGGGGAGACGATCGGAAGGTTTCAGTGGAGATGCGCACCGCCTCGTTTTGGATGGGATCTAACAGGTGTAGTAGAGTTGGGGAGGTCTAACCATATATAACACAGCCATAGTCAAGCTTCGATCGGACTAGGGCGATATAGAGACGTAAAATGGACTTACGGTCAGTACCCCAAGATTTTGAGGCGAGATGACATAACAGGTCAAGCACGAGATGACAAGTCGTTTTTCAAGGAGTTTAATATGCGGTGGCGATGTTTAAGTGGTCATCTAGAATGAGTCCTAAATAATTTGACTTGTGAAAGTTACAAGGAATGGCGAAACCATATTTAATGGTTTAGAGTTTCTTGAAGAATGTGGCAGGTTCTTCGATCCTTTTTCTTACAAAAAGCACTGCATGAAGGTTATTTGGATGGGAGGAGAAATAGGAAGCCATGGGAGTCACCCATTGTGAAATATTCTCAATAGCTAGTTGGAGTTGCCATTCGAGAAAAGGCAATAACGCAAAGCCATCAACATAGAGAAAAAGTGACAGTCGTTGGGACAGAAGTAACGATGTCATTAAATCCGAGAGCAAATAGTAAATTACACTTAGAAACATGCCCTGCGGGAGGACCTTCCATCCAGAAGTAAAGCTGACGTGATAGAAAGAGAAGGGCAACCGAACCTCGGATCGGATCTATTTGACAGAAAAACATTTAATGAAAAAGGGTGGAGTTGTCCACGGAAAACCGAGCTGAATGGAGTTTTTAAGGAGAATACCAGTTCTCCACGTTGTGTCATAAGCTTTTTCAAGATCAAAGAAGATACCAAGAACCATTTCACCAGTTGAGACTTCCCAGAATGTATGGCTCTAGTTTTAACAACGCGCGCGCTCACGCCACGCGCTCGACACGGTTTTTGCGAAAAACCAAACTGGAAATTTGAAAGCCTTGCGACTCTCCAGAACAGGGAAAAAGCGGCCTTTAAAACCATTTTCTCCATTAATTTACCGGAATGACAGGTTTAGAGAAATTGGTCTTTGGTTGTCCACCAACTTCGGATCTTTCCCAGGTTTGGGGATAGGAATTACAAAGCTGTAGTTTAAATAGAGGAAAAGAAGATTCGATCCAGATTATCTGTTATATAGATTCAGCAAAAATGCTGATGCCGAGGATGGATATGACGGAGCATGATGTACGAAATCATGTCTGGACCAATAGCAAGGTCTTTGCTATTTACCAGTGCAGTTTGATATTCTGAAAGTGTAAAAAAAGACGGTTATAATATGATTTTCCCCCTTTTGCAGTTCGCAGAAGTCCTGGCCAGTGCAGTGTTTAGTTTTCTCACTTTTTGAGAAGGTTTCAGGCCTAGCGGAAAGAGCTCGAGTGACTAGCAAAACTATAACCTAATGCATCTGCAACAGCACCAGGAGCGGAAGAATCGTGTCGGTTATACTCAGTCCCCATAACGGAGGATGTGGGTGAGGGAGTTGTTGGGGGAGACGCGATATTTTTCTGTGGCAACTTTCACACACTAAAGGAAGGGGAGTTGTGGAGTTAACAGGCTGAGATGTAGAGTTCGAAAAAATTGTTTACGTGTTTGGCGATTAATTCGCCGGGATCTTGCCGCAGCTGCTTTAAAAATAATCATGTTTGGGGTGGTACGGGTCCTTTTGTATTGCCTGTAGAGTTTCTTCTTCTCTCGGTTAGCTTGTGCGCACTCTTGGAACCACCAAGGGGTTGCCGACCGCCTGCTTGCGGAAGATTACTGAATGCAAGCTTCCGATGCCGAAGAAGCGAAAGGCATCATCAACAGACGGACACCGGTTATTGAAGGGAGAAAGTGAGATAACAGTGGCTTGATAAAAAGGAGCCCACTCCACTCGATCATAACGCCAGCTGGAGTTAGGTTTTAACATTGGGCTTGGTACAAGCTCAATTTAAAGCTATTGGGTAGTGAATCGATGTGGCCATATAAATATAAAAGAGGGACCAGGTAAAGGCGATTCCTATAAGGGGAACTGGGAGCAGAATAGGAAATATCCAATACAGGAAGAAGTGTGTGTATCTAAACGTTCGCATGTAGGGAGTTCTATGTTAAGGCATTTCCCTGGGATGCCTTAACATGGGACTCCCTACATACGAACGTTCAGATACACACTTCTTCCTGTATTGATATTTAAGATCAACAAGGATCTTAGACGAAGTGACAGAGTCACCCCATAAGGGGTGGCGGAGGTTGAAGCTGATTAAAAAAATCAGCTAAGTCGACCTTAGTAAATTCGTTACTAGGAGCCAAGTAGATTGAGCGGATAGTAAGATCAGTGGACAAGTGAATTCGTGCTGTCACTGCATAAAGTTCAGTTTGAAAAAGGACTGGAGAATAGGGGCCAGATTTATGAATGAGTATTCCTGCACCTCCCCTATCATTGTCATCTCTTTCTACAGAGTTAGCGGCGATTTATATTCCGACGGTGGAAAGAAGTCGCGATGACATACTCGAAGTTCCTGCAACATATGCGCTTGGTGTACAATTATGTTTATTAGTAGCAAGTTCCTTCAAACATTAAGAGGGTCAGTCCACGACAATTCATTGAAAGTAAAGTAGCCCAAATGCTGTGTTCGTTTAAATATTCTGACGGATGGTCTTTTTGAGACAATCGTCTCCATGTGACTAGGGGTTGTGTTGGAGGTGGGTTCAGATGGAGAGGAAAGGCTGAGACGTGGATCTCGACGAGGAGGGGCAACAAATCACTGGCTGGTCAAAGAACAGTCATAAAACAAGATTTTGGGGTTGTACGACCGTTTTGGGATGGAGTGTTTTCAAGTAGTTATTTGGTGAAGGGGACGTCTCCATGAACTGAAAATAAATTGAGTTTTCAACCAAGTCCACTAAGTAACTTGGTGTGGATTTGGCGTTTGATCGTTGGAAGAGCCAACCAAGATGCTCATGTTTTAGGAATGGGAGCTGTATCAGTATCTGCCAAGCAAGCGGATTCAGAAAAGTGTGGAGAATATGGGAGTGTTTGTTTCGCATGGAAATGGGGAAAGAAGGTGTCACCGAAAAGGTATTGTGGTTGTGATTATTCGGGTTTCCAAATTTCGCAAATATAGGATTCGTTGGATTGACAAAGTCT
>JABUQX010128143.1:0-17500 GCA_015478945.1 Trachelipus rathkii
TATATATATATTATATAGTGAGTAGAGAGAAGAGAGAGGATGCAGGAGAGCGGAGAGAGCAGTGAGAGGAGAGAGAGAGGAGGAGAGGAAAGAGACGCAAGAACTCCTAATGTTGAAGCGATATTTAAATTTCAGAATAAACATTATAAAGCAATTAGAGGAATAAGTATTCTAACCACGATACTATCTAATATAAATACTATTATAATTAAGACGCACATTGTGGAGCATACCTAAAGCTTTGCACAGTAACCTTACATATATTAGTAATTAAGTAATAATAATTAGGATAATAATTAGGACACCCCTCTAGAATATCAATCCATAACACTGGACTGCGTTACTTTTTGGCATGAATAAATTGTTAAGTAATTCTATATGTTATATTTTCCAACGTGATTTCAAATTGTAATTTGGTTTTTGGCACATACGCCTAATTTTTTTCCCTACATCATATTTCCCTTTTTTAAATTTGTAAAATTTTGCTGCTGTCAAACTCTTTTAATTTTCCTTCTAAATTTGTAAAGCACATTGTTTTACTGTCAGTATTGTTTTTTACTATTATATGTAGTTAAATTGTCCTTTACAAATTAATTAATATTTTAGTAAAGATTCATATCTTATTCAAATTATTTTCTTATTTTACAACTTAATTAATATCGATTTTAAGAAGAAAATATTTAATTTTTAAGTACATTTACGTGTTTAGCTAATATGTTAGTATGAAATAGTTATGTCAATTTCCTAACTTGGCTTTGCTTAGTATTTTATATCTTTTATATTTTTTCAGGTCATTCATTGTCTACGTTTCTACATATTTCATTCTCATTAATTAAGGCTTTATTGCAATGAATAGAAATTCAAAAACCACGCCAAACATAAAAATTTTTGCTTTATTATGTGGAAATGTTGTATTGGCAGGTTTTGTGTAGTGGTCCGACAACATCATAGATGGCGGCTTTTTAAAGACTTCAGGAATTTTTGGTTAAGAGGTCTTCTCAGTGTTTGTGCGTTTATTAGATTGAAAAGGAGTATTTCCGATATACTGGAATTATGGATACTTGAAAAAACTTTCTCTCGGAATATTAATGTCTTCTGAATTCGAACCTGGGGTTATGTAATAGCAGATAAAAGCAACGTTTTGGTGTGCTCTATCTTAGGAAAAAGGAAAATGGCTTAGTTGACTTGGTTTGTGGATTATTTACTATTTCATCTATTTCTTACTAGATTGGTATTGTGAGGTGAGAGGGAGTACAGGTGATCGATAAGCATGAGAGGGAGAATTATAGTCTGAGTTTTAGTTTTGATTATAACACGCATTTGACGCAAATGTTCGATAGTTAAGAACTCTGATTGGAATATGACAGTCATGCGTAGAGTAGGTCTTTGCGAAGTTACACTCTAGTTGATAGATCTATGATCGCTGTGCATTCATACCTATTATCACGAATGTATAATTAATGAATGTATCTTCTGATATATCTTATGTGTAGATGAAATCAAACAATGAACTAGCCGCTGTCTGTGTTTTATATAGTCTAATGTCAAGAAATGTTTTGATTGATGTCTTATTGAAAATAAGTTTCACTTCCCTTCATAGTGATATGCATTAATATTCTGTTAGTGATATAGCATCTCGTAACATGTCCATCAATTTGGTAACACAAGACGGTGTTATAAGTGATGTAGAGGTATTTAGTCAATAGTATCTGGATAATTTTTCGGCGTGGAATGCGAAACTATTCCCAACCAAATGTTTCAACTTAATTCCTATTTTGTAGTCACCGTACTCGACTATCCAATGTTCTGTTTTAACCCCTTTATTTTTATTGATTTTTTTAAACTGAAGCCAGATTTGGGATGAAAGCGTAAATTGATTCAGAAGTGTTTTTGGGTTTAGTGATATAAAAGTTTAATTATTGTATCACAGAATCACCTGATCGATATTAAAATGGCAAGTAGTAGTATATCTAGGATCGTAACTCAGCAAGAAGCAGTGACTCTATTGGTGTTATATAGTGGATCTCGATATATATAGGTATTGTGACGTGTTGGATGTGATAGATGGACTACATATTTCGCATCATACGTTGTAAGGAAAACGGAAAGATGGGACGACTGGTAAATTATTTTATATATGACATAGATTAATATACATATAGGTAGACGTATATATTTAGAGTTTTCGGTGGTACATTTCTTATTTCTATCTAGTCACGTAACTACTTCTTTATTATTGTTCGGATATATTAAAGGTTTGATCGATAAGCTATTAGTAGTAGAGTTATATGTATGCACTAGTATAAACCATTACTGAATGGAGGCTATTTATTGATTCATCAAGTAATATATTAAGTGTCATTACAGACTTGTGCTCGTTAGCTATATATGGTTAATAGTTCTCTAGTAGTATATGCTCTAAGGTTCCAGTAAGAGTATTCTATTCAACTACTAGTAAAATTATTAGAAATATTATAAAATACATAACTATCGTAGTAATGTTACTCATCAAATAATTAATGACATCAGTGTAAAAACTATTTGTTTGTGTTCAAGGATAATATCTATATAGTAGCATATACCATAGTTTAATTATGAATAATAAACAAATAAATAATAATGTTATATAAATTATGAAATTAATATTTAAATAAATAGTGCAAAATGCTATAATTATGGCTTAGTACAAAAATAAAAACAAAACTATAGGTAATAAAATAATACAGCATCACACTTAAAAATATAAATTGTTTATTATATTAAACAGTTTACTATAACCTATGATATTTAAGGGTAATGCAAGGAGGTTAATCATATATACATAAGTTAATCTAAGTGCTTTCCTTTTTATGATTTATGGGATATTGATCGGTAGCTGCTAGATAGAAAGTACATTTTTAATACAGAATTAATAGGGGCAGTTTCTTATAGATTTCTTATTCACAAGTAAACTGTGGATTTATCTAAATGTCTATATCGCCTAGTACTACGTGATAGTGAGGTACGCTAATAATGGTCTTGTAGCTTTCCTATTCATTTGACTCGGTATCAAATTGAATTCTGGTAAATGGCGTGTAGGAATTCTGAGTATAGTGGGCCGAATTGCATACATATAGATAAGGTGTGATATATATTATGCTTTTCTCATTAATATTTACAATATAAGTATAAGTATTACAGCACAGTATATATATTATATATCTTACAGTGATATGTCGTATAATTTGTGCTTAGCAGGTATTAAATTTTTATGATGGTCTACTCGTAAAAATTATGTAAAGTTTAATTAGAAAGATCTTGATGACTTATTATTCCTGCTCTATTGAAACTATAAATATAAAATATTAGAATTAATTGTTTACATATCCCCAATAATTCAAATTTTAATTTACTATAATATATTCCTTGGAATACCTTCTCAGTTATATCCCCAGTATATAATATATATATAAATGGTACATATATGGTTAATAAATCTGCTTGAGAAAAGGGATTATTAGAGTTGTGACAGTCGTTCCCATTTAAATTTTCATTATGTATAGGATCTATTTGGAATATTTTCCGTCAACTTGTGGTGATTTTAGTGGAGGGGCTAAAGAGGTAACTAGATAAGGTTTCCATCAAGATGTTCCGGATGGCTTAGAAAATTGGCAGTGTATAAAAGCCGTACCACAATAGTTGCTATGGATAATTTAATCTCACATAAGATTTGGTCAGAATAAGCGGTGCTCTCGGGCGAGAAAAAGGAGATTGACGTCTGCTCTGGTAAAATGAGACTTCGGATCAACACGGAATTTATAAGTGTGAGGAATATTAGGATTTGTCATACTTTTTACATTACATTATATCTATATATATATATATATTTATACTCACAGTTTGTACTCATATTAACGAATTATATATACACTAGCAGAGCCCTATTTCAAGGAGTGAGGAGTTATTGTCACTGCCTGCAGAAGTCATCAGCTAAACGCCAATTACGCAGGTGAATGAAGATCAGATATTATCATTGTTAGAGGCATAACATCAATTAATGCATTTTAGGCTTAGTAGAATGCAATTAAATAGATGAAGAGTAATTACCACAGAAAAGAGTTAGATGAACAAGTGTGACAGTAAGGAAGACACAGGATTATAAGTCATCTGTGGAGATTACCATAGTCTCAACGTACATAAATACTCATGTGCAACATCAGTCAATAACTACAATCATAGACGTAGATAGCAGAAAGAGAGGATGACGTGTGCTGTAGCGACTACACTGAGGTAGCTTTCAGCGAGATAAGTGGTCTACAGTGGAGCTACAAAACTAGATCCATGACAGGAGATACCCAATAAAATATAAGATATATGTTGATAGATATAAATTATACAGTATAACAATTCATTGCGCATGACGCGGGCTAATGTTCAGGACGGTGAATGTATCTTGGGTGTAAATCGTTTGAGTGTACAGATTACTGTATAAAGTCTTTTGCACTTTCTTTTAGGTGCCTTTTGGCTCAGATGCTTTATTTTTTTTAACATAATAACATAATAATGTGGAGATGTAAACATACTCTATTAGATATGCCATTTCTCATTTATTAGTATTATTATTGATGTTAAGAATTATAATTCATTCTCCTATACTCATTCACTTTATTAGTATGTTACTCTTATGATCATTAATAATACATAGATGTATAATGTAATAATATAATTATATAATATAATATACTATATAATAATAAATAATAATAATATAATACTGGAGAAAGTTAAGTGTAAATTAATTAAATATATGTGTATTTGCATTGTTACTTATAATAATACATATTTATTTTATTTCCTTAGAATTTATTTCATTTTTATTATAGTGTGATAATAGTTCTGCTAATCTCTCTATTAATGTCATTAACTCTATTGTGTTTATTTGTGAATTTGGTGTATTATATTATTTTTACAATTAAAAACTATACATTTTTTTGTTTTATTTATGTAATTATTGAGTTTTCGTTTTTAATTTGTTTAATTAACTGTTTTTAAGATTCACTTTTTAGTGTATTGTAGAATGTTTTATGGTAATCCTTTGGATAGTTAAGTGGTTTATAATTGGTAAATATAAAGTTATGTTGTAAGGATGTTTATTGTAATGTTGTCAAGATTAAGTGTTGATAAGTGTGGGGTTGCTATTTAAAGAAATTAGAGGGTTTCCTAAAAGGATTGTAGAGAATGACGTACCACAGGTGCTTATTTTTGGTTCGGAAAAGGGTTGCTCTCAATCATCATGATTAAATAGTCGATGAATAAGTTAGAAATATTGGATTAGAATATTAAGTATATGCTGCAGATGGCAATTTAGAAGTAAATAAATTTGAAAGTAATTCCCTTAGAAAGATATTTGACAATGGATTATATAGTTTAGGACAGATTGATGAGCGGATTGAAGAGATTACATCGTGTGTATCTTATGATAGAATTCATGGGAGTTTCCGATGTTTTACCGCTGATTTGGGGAAGTGAGAGTTCGGGAGTCGAGAGAAGTTCAGGTAATTTGTTTGAATAAGAATAGTGCGATAAACTCTGGGAGAAGGTAGAGTGGAGAGCAGTGAACCCGTGGGAGGAACAAGAAGTCGGATTGTTTTAGCCATATTGACAGAAAGAAAGAAGAAGATCGCCCCATCAAAAACAGCAGATATTGAGCGATTTGAAAGAACACTAGACTAAGTAGCAAGAGAAGGAGGAAGCCCAAAGAATGGGAGCTTGGAGATCAGTGACGCGTGTCATTTCCCGGTCAAATGCTTTGGATTGTCAAGCGCGCACCACGCAGTCTCCCCCGTAGTTTCTAAAGGGCGGAAAATAGAACTACCTGTGCAAGTCGGAAGTCACGGGAGTTGCAAGTTAATATTTTTTCTCTCGGATCAGATATATATATATATACTGATAATATATATATAAGTTATTATATTAATTTTGCTTTTTTATTTTTTAAAGATTATATTTAAATTTTGTTACAGTCATAGATATACTCTCTGGGGAAAAGCACCGAACAGTGAGATGAAAGACATAAATGGCTCATCTGTATTGGCGGATATGTCTGAATAGAGGGGGAAAATTGAGGCCAGATCCTCGTGAAGCTATTGAGACAATGAAGCGAATACAAAGATTGGATGTCTAAGGGTTTCTTTCAAATATACAGTTCATGTGTATGGGTATTATAGATATTTACATAAGTATTGAAAGGTATCAGATGCATTTTATAGGGTGGTGATCATGAATAAATTGAGAAGATAATGCAGGTATTCCAGAGCGGGGCTGCTTTTTGGTGTGGGTAACCTTTTAATTTATATATAAGGTTAAGATACGAGGAATATTTTTATTTATACTATATAACTATATCACTAATATATATATATAATTATAATATACTAGCTACGTATATATATAGATACGCATATATGTCTATCTATATGCTCATTATAGTAAATGTCACAGTAAGAACATAACCACTAGGATCTCATGATATGTACTATATCAATATATGGTAATATATTTATGAGGAGATAAGATTTAGTCAAGAAGTAATTATGAAAATGTATATATATATCACCTTTTATTTTAATATAATATATATCTTCATATAGCTCATTATATATTATATATATATATATTATATATATATATATATATATATTATATATATATATATATATATATATATATATATTATATATATATATTTATATATATTGATATATACCATCAACGTTACATTGCTCAGGATTTATATATTACTACCATAATCTATTTATTATATCGTAGTATACAGTAATGAATTATATTAAGTAAGTAGTAAAAAGCGTATTACACACTATAATATATATATTTATATATTATATATTTATACTTTAGTGTCTGAGTTTAAAATATTTAGGATTAGTGTATGTAGAAACAAAGGACACGGATGATGCCGAGTGTAGTAGGTAGTTGTGAATGGCAGAAGGTGGCTGGTGGCAAAATGTGAATTCACTTGGTGGATGTTTGAACGGTCTAAGTCTATGAGTGCGCTAGAGGGTCTTACGTGAGGGATTGTTGTTAAGCCTGTGCTTAATTGTATAAACGGCATGAGATGTGAGACTATGGTTCGCGAATAAGAAGTATAGATCTAAACGTTCAATGTGTTCAGATGGACAACTCTTAGGGTGTGCTAGGTGTGAGACAGAATTGATAGAAATTAGAGGAATGAGTCGTATTAGCGAGTGGTGTGGTGTGAAGAAAGGGGTAAATGAGCAGAATCAATGAAAGTATGTTGAGATGGCTGTGTGAGATATACAGTGACTTGAAGGGGATGAATGATTAGCGTTTGGGTTAAGCAGATGTATAGTGGGTGAGTGTGTTGGGAACGGACTGGAGAGAGAGAGAGACAAAAAGAAAAAGTTGGGATTTGAGTAAACTATGTATTTTTGAAAGGAAAGAGAATGTTGAGTGTCATTGGTTAGAATAGGTGAAGAAGAAAGGTTTTTTGGCTTTGTACGGTAACAGGAGTGAGAGTGGAGGGGAGATTGTTGAAGTGGGGTATTGGTTTGTGGCCAAAACACTCTAGAGGCCAGGGAGAGTAGATAGCCTTATTGTTAGATACTACATCGTGAAGGGGGTCATCTGCGCTGTCTCATGAAGCTTCACGGGTGAAGATTATTCTGACTCTGGACTCGAGGTGAGTTTCATAATTACTGGTACTGAGGGGGCGGTAAGGCTGGGCTATTCTTTGCTCGGGGAAACGTTTTGGTAGTTTTGTCAATTTGTATATTCGTAGGAAGGAAAGCTACTGTTTCTTTCCATTGGACTTCGATCATGACTACCTTCGACTGGGTGGACCAGCATTAGATTGGGAATAAACTAGAATGGGGGAAGAAGATAGTAAGTGGTAGAGAAAAAGAAGTAATATTTGGGTGGATTAAGTATGGATAGTGATATACTATATATAAAGTATATATATATATATACGTCTATATATCCGGGATAAGTTGTGTAGTGGTATATATTTCTATATTAATTAGTATGTCTTATACTCTAATAATATTATTATTTATGAGTATAGTTGAGTAATATCTTTGTAGTATACTGAATGAAATAGGTAGTGCACAACATTTTTCATAAATTCATTAGCGTAGATTCTGTCACTCATCAATCTTCATCAACTCGCGGATGCTGATTTAGTTAAAATGATGCGGATTATCATATCACCACCTGCTAGATTAGGGAAATTACGTTCTACAGCTATCTTAGATATAAGTATGAGTATATATAATATTATTATATAGACCTACATATACATCATTGTATATTATATATATATTCAGTATATGTTTAGGTTAGTCATATGATACTAGATACTATATATATATAATTTTATGAATATATAATCCCTATAATATTTTTTAATAGGACCCACATTGAAAATAATGCAGGTATAAAGATAATATTAAATTATATATATAATATATATTATACTAGTATTCATCATTTATATATGAAGTATATAGTTAAGTTAGATATTATATTATATATTTATCAAAATAAAAGGTTATTAAGCTTATATGAAAAATTGCTCTGGTTAGGTAATATATATATTATCCATTTTTAATATGCTTTCAAGAAGTGTCCTGGGAAGGTAATATACATCCTGCAATCTTATTTACAAATAATTTGTGTTATGTGAAATAAACGATGCTAATGTCATAAAGTAAATAAAATATATATTTTTTAAACATTAAACCTTACCGTTTATGTTCCTTCTCTTTCATAAGGGCTGTATATAAGAATTTTTTTTTTCAGCTGAAAATACTCAACTATATCTCATGGTGGTTACTAGATGTATAAAGGTTTGCAATTTTGAAAATTCAGCAATTTGCAAAATACAAGACGTTGATATTGTATCCTTACAGTCAATGCGACCTCAAAATCAAAAGCAACAAGCAAGTTGTTTCTGGATTTCTTTTAAAAAAAAAAATGATGATGTAAGAATCTGATATGCATCATGAACTATATACGTGTAATCTGAGAATCTTAAAATAAAAGTAAATAACACTTTTTTTTTATTTTAATAGTACATAAGAACATAAATAAGGGAAATAAAGGGACTATGTGAAGAGGCATTCGAAGTAGTTGATCCTCCGAGACTGTACAAGTAAAATACGCAACATAGATTGGTTTAACTCCTGCCAATCAAGACACCCTAGGGTGGTCAATTCTGGGTAATAAACCAATTTGGCTTTAGTAAAAAGAAAGATAAAAAAAAAGGAGATAATATTGGATATTATGATACCGTTTAATAGGCCATACATATTTTAGTAGTTTCTCGGGGTCTGCTTTATTTGAAGGAAATTGTGAAATATTTATCTACGGTATTTTTCTGGACAACCGGATTAAAAAACGTTATGGGCTTCGGGTCTTAAATAATGGATGAAATTCTTTACGATATTGATCCACATCCATTATTTCTTATATATAAATTGTTTCTGTCCATCCCTTACTCTGTTGGCACACATTCACTAATTAACTCTATATAGAAGAATTGCTTTTTTCTTATATTGAAGATGGATGCTTTTATTTTTTTTGTTAGGCAGACTTAGTTGAAGGCTATATAGAAAAGCGAGCAAAGGTTAGGTGTTTAAAGTTAGAGAGGTGGTATTCACGATGCAAAGTTAAGAGTTGCGTTCCATCAAGACGAATGAAATAGTAGGATAAGTCGACAATAGAAGCCTCCAATTTATAATGGAGATGGGAAATTTGAGGGAAAATCCTAGAGGCCTGGCGACAACACAACCACAAAGAACAAAAACAACAGACAAAAACAAACAGACAAAAATACAAAAAAGGTGAAATCAGATTAAAATTATTCACAATGCACAAGGACACTACACGAACAAAGGTGAAATCAGATTAAAATTATTCACTCACTAAAAAACCGTAAATGATTAAAACGCTAAAACCGTATTTACAATAAATATGTAAAATATGAAAAATCTAGAAAGTTTAAAACACTCACTCACACACCCTAACAAATTTACGAACAATATTAATTTAGAGATGTAATGTGTAGCATAGATTTCATATAAACAATTAGTGGAAAGACCTAAAAATATAGTAATTAGGTATAACGCATATACAGTCAAGGTACAAGTACAAGCAAATTATGCGATTGAAAAATTTATATTACAGTTAGTTTTTACAATAATTTCATCTTTATGTGACTTGGTTATATAGAAAGGTTTTCAATTACACGTTTTGTCTCATTTTACTCAATTCTTTGTCTCTTTTCTGGCAGTTATTAATTGCAACACATTGCATCAAGTTGCATATTCAAGTTAAATGAAAAAGGTTTTAAGAAAAATAACATTATATGTGTAAAATTTTATTGCACTTAAAAATAAAACATGGACGCGATAGAGAAAACTAAGGATCATTTTCGTGATCAGCGGGAAAATACGTATAGAAATTGTTGAAAAACTTTAGACCTCACAAAGTTTTTTTCAACGCTAGCCCATGTAATAATTATAAATAAGAATAATAATTCAGAAGCCGCATGGGCTATCTAGACTGTTCCAGTCAAACCATAATAAATTAATATATAAGATAATAATTAAGAAGCCGCATTCCCCCTTTAGAATGTCCAAGTCATTCTCATAAATAAATAAGAATATACTTAAGGGAGCGATGGTCCTTTTAGACTGTCACGTCAATGGATAAAAATTATAATCAGTAGCCGCATTGGCTCCTCTAGAATGTTTATTCAACATAATAGTAATAAATAAGAAATAATAACTTAAAAGCCGCATGGGCTTATCTAGACTGTCCTAGTCATCATAATAATATGATATTAATATTTAAAATAATAATTAAGAAGCCACATTGCCCCTCTAGAATGCCCAAGTCAACCTCATAATAATAAGCAATTATAACTTAAGAAGCCGCATGGTCTTTTTAGACTGTCTTAATACCAATAAAAATAACTATTAAGAATGCTCTAATAAATAGTTCTACCCCTTGAAAAGTGCTATAATTAATAGGAATAATATAGAAGCCAGAATTGGGTATCTAGACAACTTCACTATTATTCTTATCTTCAGAAAATCTCCCTCCTCGTTGCTTTAAGTTGCGCCTCTCCAGCATATCTATGTCTTTCTAATAAGGGGGCTAAAATTGAAGGCAATATTCAAATACTGGCCTAACACATTATTAATATCAGACTTATACAATACAATATATATATATTAGGTTGTATTTGGCATTAATTTTCATTTTTAACACTTAATGAAATAAGGCTTTCGGTTCAACATCTTAAATGAAACACTGGAAACAAGAACACTAAGAATGTTTACGGACTTACGGGGTATCGTAACAATATTTGTGAAAATTGAAAAAAATATATTAAACATTAATTAAATAATATAGTTTTACTTTAATTTTTTTACTTCTTTAATTTTAAATCACTTCATATGCCAGCAAAAAAAAAAAAAAAAAAAAAAAAAAAATCTGATTTTTTATAAAAAAACTTAAGTAGAAAAACAATCAGTTGATTTTTTTCATTTTGATTTTATATTTGATTTCATTTTTATTGTTTTAATTAACAAAAGTCGTTCAAATGTTTTAATTCGTAGAAAAGTGAAAAGTAGCCTCGAAATGTTTTTATTTTTGCTAGCTTATGTGCTAGATAGAATCAATTGAGTTGTATATATAATATAATAAGATGATATATATATTCTAATATTAATATATAATATATATATATATATATATTATATAAATTATATATATATATATATATTATATAAGTAAATATATACATATATATCCATATAAATAATATATTATATATTACTGTACATATAACTATAATTATTGTCTTCGGGGTCAGAACAAGCCTACCGAAAATTTCAAAAGTGAAATTTTTTTTAAAAACCTAACTAACTAACCTAACTACTTAGGGCCTAACTAACTTAACTATAATTAACTTTCATTATTATCGTTTGTGATCAGGAAAGCTTAGGAGTATGTGTTTTTTTGCGCTAGCCTTGTGAGGTGGTTGACTATACCCTCACTAGTTACAATTTTTTTTTCTACAAATTTGCCTATATATATAATTATAATATATATATATATAAATATATATTATATTATTTATATATTATATATCTATAATATATATTTATATATATATATATATATATATATAATATATAATTATTTATATATTATATTTAATTTATATATATATATATATGTATCACAAAAAAATATATATATATATATTATATATATATATAGTATATGTATATATATATATATATATATATATATACATATATATATATATATATATATATATAATATATATATTATATATATATTATTAGTGAGCAGCAGATTTCATTTTTTTTAGGCATCCGGGATTTCGGATGTTTGATATATAGTATATATTATATATATTATTATATATAATATATATATATATATATATATATATATATATATATATATATATATATATTATATATATTAATATATATATATAATATATATTATATATATATATATATTATATATAATGAGTTTTTTAGGCTAAATCTATTAATATAAATGTGTTACCAGGGTACGGGAAGGGGACCCACTCAAATGCACCCCACAACCTCTTTCCCCAACCTCCGCAACTTAATAAAGACTGTATAATGGAATATATACTTTTTTTGGCACTAGTATTGAATTCAATATAGGAAGGTTTTGTGGCTTGAGAAACATCAATTTTTCTGCCTTTTCTGCAGAGAGTATGTTTATTTCTCTTTCCATCATATATTAGCCCAGTATGCTAAAAACTCTCTCTCACTTGGACCATAAGTTGGGAGGACATGCAAGTATTTTCTTGCAAGAGTTTACTCAAGCGTGGGTAAACATTTTGCTTAACTTCCACACCTGACAGGATCATCTTTGTATATATATTAGTGATGCGGAAGATGTCATTTTTTTCGCATCCGCGGATGCGGATGCGGATGTTTGATTTTAACATCCGCGGATGCGGATGTTTGATTTTTATACATTATTTGAATATATTATATATTATATATATATATATATATATATATATATATATATATATATATATAATATATATATATATATATCTAAGTATATAATATATATATATATATATAATATTATATATATATATATATTTATATATATAATATATATATGCCTAATATATTCGAGTTTTTAGCTATAATATATTATATAATTGTTCCAGAGTATGGACAGGGACAACTCAAATGCCATCCCACCAATTCTATTTCATCAACCCTCCGGACCTTAATGAAAGAGATTTAACAATGGATTATATATACTTTTTGCACTAGAATTGAAATTCAAATATAGGAAATTGTGCTTGAGAAACATCAATTGTTCTGCCTTTTCTGCTGAGATGTCGTTTCTCTTTCATCATATAATTAGCCTAGCTATGTAAATAATCCTCACTGGGAAATCTAGTTGGAGAATCAGGGCCCAAGTATTTCTTGCAAGTTTACTTAAGCGTGGTAAACATTTTTGCTTAACTTTCCACCCACTGATGGGTCATCATTTGTACCTAGTCGTTTTCATTGGTGATAGTTTGCACTCATTTGCACTACACCTTCTGGTAATGTGTTTGTTTCTTCATCACTACTGGAATGTAAAAATTCTTCCAGTGAATCTGTTACTGATTTACCTGTAGAAGTTGTTGGTTCTGTAGATTTGGTTTTTTTTCCTTTTAATGGTGGCGAATTAATAGACGTTCGGATTGAAGTTTTAACTGCACACAGAGTAACGATTTTAACTTGTTCTATATTGTTACAAAAACTTTGCCTTTATAACTGGGTTAAGTAAGTTGCAATAGTATGAAAGGTCATTAATTTCCAAAGAACTAAAGCGTTTCTCTAGCTCAGTTTAATTACATTTTCATCTTTTACTGTCTTCATTTTAGAGAATGATAAATGTAATTTATATTCTCTTTAAAAAACTGGTATTCATTTTCATTTGAAGATGGTTCGAAATGCTTCTTAGTGTTGAGATTAATGGTATTCCATCGGAGACAGAAGCTGTAGAGACGCTGATTTTTTTTTGTAGTTTCTTCAAATGGTTTATCAATAGCTTAATGCAGTGTGACATGATGTCATTCACCACATTCATAGAAGTACTTTAAAATACGAACTGGCGTACGAAGCAATAGGTTCTTTGAGCAATCTTTTCTCCATCATATGAGTACTATTCCAGCGAGTTGGGATGTCTTTGATAACATTAAGATTGGAATATCAAGTCGTTTTTTGAAATTGCCTTCAACTCATTTTCTTTTTTCAGATTCATCTTAAGTATTTTAATTATATTCTTCATAAATCTCGACATAAAATCCGCGCAACATCCGCAGGGCAAGCGCGGATGCGGATGCGGATTTTAATAATGTGCGGTCATGCTCCGGGATGCGGAGTCGGATGTTACCCCGGCGTGCATCACTAGTATCTAGTCGTTTTTCTTGGTGATAGTTTTTTCAATAATTTGCAGTTTTTTGGCACTACAAGATATCTTTTATGAATGCGTGTGTTTCCTTCATCACTACTGGACTGTAAAATTCTTCCAGTGAATCTCTTATTGATTTACTTGTAGAAGGTGTTTGGTTCGTAGATTTCGTTTTTTTTTTTCTTTTATGGTGGCGATTCAATAGACTGTTCAGATTGACGTTTTGCACTGCAACACACGCCGACGATTTTTAACTTTGTTTCTAAATATTGTTTTTATAAAAAAAACTTTGCCTTTGTACGGGGATCTAAGTAATGTTGCAATAATATAAGGTCATTACATTTCCATAGAGACAAAGCCGTTTTTCTTAGCTCTAGCTTAATGCATCTTTTCATTCTTTTTAAACCGTCATCATTTTATTGAAGATGGTTCAAATGCTTCCTTAGCGTTGAGATTAATGGAATACTCGGAGACGAAGCTGTAGAGGCGCTGAATTTTTTGGTAATTCTTCAAATTGTTTCAATAGCTTAATGAAGTGTGATATGTCATATTTTTCCCACATTAGTAAGAATGTTGACTTTGGAATACGAACTGGCGTCAAAGCAAGAGGTTTTTGAGCAATACCATTCTTTCCATCATGTGGTGTACTATTCCAGCTAGTTGGAATGTTTTTGATAACATTACAGATATGGAATATCAAGCCGTTTTTAAATTGCCTTTCAACTCATTTTCCATTTCCAGATTCAATCTTAAGAATTTTTATTTATAAATTCTTTATCTACATCTCGACATAAATTCCCCGCCACATCCGCAGGACAAAGCTGCGGATGCGGATGCCGATCTTTATAATGTGCGGATGCTCCGCGGATGCGGTTGCGGATGTTACCTGCATACTATATATTATATAGTAATATATTATATCATTATATATATATATATATATATATATATATATATATATATATATATAATATATATTATAATATATAATATATTATTGAAGTTCATGAACGAACCCACCACGGCTCACAAAGAATCGGCCATACTGAGCTGAAATTCCAACATCATGGTTGGGTCCCTGGCTGTCATATTTTGAAATGTCAGGGAAAATTTGACTGGCGCAAGTGAATAATAAAACTAAATAAAATTTATCCTTGCATTATTAATATCCTAATATTACATAATAAAATCATATATTGTAAAGATTTGCTTCTTGGAGATAGAGTGAAAGTGGAAAAATAGAGTTTACTAACTAAAGTGGGGAAGGATTTTAGATAAGATATGGGACATCTTTTAGAAGGGTCTGTGGACACAAGTAGAAAATGACGACGGCGAGTTGGGTCCAGTTGGGGAAATCAATAAGATATGTCGCCAATTGTGGGGAATGGGACGTGCAATATTTGCAGATGGGAGGAGGGTCCTGTTATTTTTATATATTGACTGTAGGTAAGGGTGGCAATATACCAATGTTCGGCTTATATTATATTGCTCACCCGCTACACTCGGTCCATCGCTCTTGCACAAGATTGAAGCCTTGTTTGGATGAGTTGGATAGAATCAGTGATGGGAGGCGACCGGTGAAATGGCAAACCGGGAGGTTTGGAATATAGCTCCAAAAAAAGAGGTGGCCATTTGGACTCTCTATGGCGATTTCATTTTCCGTTACCTACATATTGAGAGGGGGTTCAGCCATAAAGTATTTGGTTTTAGGGAGTGGAGCACCGAAGAAATGTTGCATGGCAATACATTGTTTTTTAGATATAAGGGTTTTAAGCGCCTGGAGGGCGCTTGAGCGAATCTGAAATAATGACATAGGAAGAGGTTTTGGTTTATTTGGATTAGATTCGAGAAAGGCAATCATTATAGCCGTTAATTCTGGCCGTAAAAATTTGCATGAAGGTGGGAGGGTTATGGGAGAGGTTTGCGGTCAGGAATACAGCAGGATTGCGCGCCAACTGTCTCTCTGTTTAAGAGCTGTCAGTAGCACTTGGAGTAAATCACCGTGAACTAACGGAAATGAGCACAGAAATGATGCCTTTAACCAGGCAGCATATATATATATATATTAATATATATATATATATATATATATATTATATAATTATAATTATATATATATTATATATATATATATATATATTATAAGTATATATATATTATTATATATTATTATATATTTATTATATATTATACATATTATATATATTATATATATATACTATATATATATATATATATATATGATATATATAATATTATAATATATATATTTATATATATATTATAATATATATATATATTATATATATATAATATATATATATTATATATATATTTATAGTATATAATATATATATATATATATATATAAATATATATATATATATATATATATTATATATATAAATATATTAATATATTATATATATATATTTATATTATTGATATATTATATATATCTATATATATATATATTATCATTTTAGTAGGTTTTATTCCATCTATTTAGACTATATTTTACGGTATTTTCAAGTATTTATTTTATATTTAGTTTACAATTTTCTTAAAATCTAAAAATATTTTAAAAGATTAAATTTAACATTTAAACAGTTATTTTTTGTTTTTAAAATGAAATATCTCGTTTATATATATTTTTTTATTATCTTTATTATGCAAAATGTTTTTAAGACATTAAATATCTCCTCTTATTATTATCGTATATTAGCAATATTTCCTTATCAGCAAAGAAAACAATGAAAAGATATAAAATTTCAGTATTAAAAATATTGTAGGAAATCCTGTTGACTATTCTATAATTAATGTACTGTATAATAATAATTATATATATATATATATATGTATATATAATATATTTATACTAATATGATATATTATATATATATAACTATATATTAATTATATTATATATATAATATATATATATAATATATATATAATTATATATGCCTGTGTG